>JAQQAF010000009.1:40889298-41121798 GCA_029747655.1 Ensete ventricosum
TCCCTCTGCCGCACCCTCCCAATCTTCACCCCCAGGTGCAAGTTCTCGCAGCCCTGCGGCCGCAGCTCCTCTAACGCCGTCGCTCCATTCGTCATCTGCACCCCTTCCGCCTCCCCCCTCGCCTCCGACATCCGACGCCGCAGCCGCCACCTCGTCACAGGCACCCTCTTCGGCTACCGCAAGGGCCGCGTGTCGTTCTCCCTCCAGGAGAACTCCCGGTGCCTGCCCTCCCTCGTCGTCGAGCTCTCCATGCAGACCCAGGCGCTCCTACGTGAGATGAGCACCGGTATGGTGCGCATCGCCCTGGAGTGCGAGAGGAAGCCTCCCGAGCACAGCAAGGACGGGCCCTCATCGTCGCCGAGCCTCCTGGACGAGCCGCTCTGGACCATGTTCTGCAACGGGAAGAAATGCGGGTACGGCGTCCGGCGGGGGGCGTCGGAGGGGGACCTGATGGTGATGGAGACGCTGCGGGCGGTGTCGATGGGGGCCGGCGTGCTGCCATCCAAGACCGAGGCGGAGGGGGAGATGGCTTACGTTAGGGCGGGGTTCGAGCACGTCATCGGCTCGAGGGACTCGGAGACGCTGTACATGACGGGCCCCGACGACGGCGACGGCCCCGATCTCACCATCTTTTTCGTCAGACTATGAAAGGGCCTCCATTTGCTTGTTTTACTGTTGGATAATTATCTATTTGAGGGGAGTTGGCACGTACCATTGATCGCATTGGTGATTGGTTTATCATTCATTCAATAACGGCGACATTATTTTCTAGTTGATTGGTTATGTTTACAGTGGAATTTAGAACTTAGTCCAAAGATAGTGATCATCGGTACGATGAGCTTTCTATTGTAGTAGTAATTAATATCGTCACAACTTTTCGACTCCTGATGATGATTTCCCAGATTTACTACTGCATCCAATTATATTTTAGATTATTGCTTTTGGATGTGCTGTAGAACTATGTTACAGATATGATACGATTCAGTTGGAATTAACTTTTTATCGGTACGTATACTCTTGTGAGGTTTCTTTTATCCGGATTCAATTGAGGTAGAAAGATTAGATTGTCGTTTTTGCATCCGCTGAGAGAGTGTTATGGATATGATTTATGGTCTTTGCTTTTCCTTACTTTGATATTAGTAGATTGTGATTTTTCTTTTTATTTTAAAAGGATAAACAACGAAGACGATTCGAATTCAGAACCTTATGATAAATTGTCAAAGTCTCCTATTGATTCCTTTGCTAATCATGTATGTATAGTTCTAATTTTATTTTATTTTTTTGTATCATTTCAATTTTAACAGATGTCTCCGAAGAGAAAATTGTAGCTTTTGCGTGTGCTGAAGAAGTATGATATGCTTTTCTTGCTTTGGTCTCCTGTTTCGGAGACAATTGTGAGTTTTGCATATGCTGAAGAAGTAATGTAGTTAGAGATATGATATGCTATAGTGTTTTGTTTTGGTGTATGCCGATCAATGATTGTTTCAACACTTGCCGGATAATGAAGGCATAAACATAGAACATTAGGAATACAAATAACTTGGAGATGCCCATTCCTATTTGCATGGTTATCTTTCTTGTTCGAGCATGTACTTGTATTCTCAACTTTTACTAATGAAAAAGGGGGTAAGAGACGGAGTCCATTGGATAATCTCACTTCACCTTTTGTGGGAACCCATCTAAGCCTTGAAAAAAAGGAAAAAAAAAATATATTTCGATAAATCATAGAGTGAAAATATTTTTTTTAAAAAAATATTCTCGATTCAGAAAATATTCTTTTGATCATTCAGTGAAAATAAGAATATTTTAGATATGATTCTGAATCCGGGCAATGTTTGTGAATTCTCATCTGGAAACTCTTATTTGACTTGTCAAAGCTGCCTCGCCGACCATGCCCCTTACACTAATTCGGAAAGTGACAAGGATTAGTAGGTGCCAACAACGTTGAGCTACAGCCTATAGCTATGTGATGCCTGCAGCGATGGCAAGGATGATGGATTAGATGTGAAAAGATCGTCTTTGTAATATCTCAAGCTTGATATTGGATTGGCGTGGACATGTTACGTGTGTTTTTAGCATCAGATAGACTTCTTGTTGCGCAGTTCTTCTGGAGTTTCACTTTTATCCTATCCTCCTCTAATATAGCTAAGGAAATAGAAACGTCTTGGTACTGTTGTAGAACGTCCAGTTAGGAGTCATGTTAAAACTGATCCTGGAATCAATTGCTGAAGATGTCCATGCATCATCCGTGGCCAGCAAGAAAGATGCTGATGAACAAGTGAGGAAGCTAAAGAATCATCTTGTTGCTACACAGTATGAAACATATCTATGATCAGAAGCAAGAAGGGAAAACACTCCACAGCTCACACAGTTGTTACTGTCCTTCCAAGATGCTGTTTACTCTATCTACTATGAGCACGACCAACTACGACATGCTATCTTACAATTCTGTGGACCCTTCAGAGTAGCTGAACACCCATCATGTTTTCGTATCTCTCCTGAGGAAAAAAATAGTGGTGTTATACGAGCAGATCTTTTTTTTTTTTTTTTTGTAACTTTTTTTACACCTAAACCTAGTTACTTTTGACTCCAGGGTCTCTGAACCCTCCTCATCTTATTATAATAATACGTAATTCATTAATCTACGTCCTTGATCGGACGAGCAGTCTTTTCGGTATGAGAAGAAGGTCCATCATCCATTTTAAATCTTTATAAGCATTTGACCGTGCATGAGATTTTTGTAATAGAAAAAGGTAAAATTTGGTCCGAGTGTAATGGGTAGAAGAAGTTGGTTCTCAAATGCTCATAAATGATCAAACACGCAGCACAAGGAAAGACAAAGGAATCTCAATGAAAGGTGTTGCAAAAGCTGCCACAGTGGCTCTCGGAATAACTTGAATAGTAGCATACTTGGATGCATTAGTACGAATTGTAGAACAATAATAAAGCCGAGTCTCCAAAAAAAAACATAACGAGCTCGACCAACAAAAATGCCGTCTCAGTTGGAATGTATGTTTCCCGCAACCTGGTGATGTCTTAGTTGGGATGTGCCCCCCACGAGTTGTCGGGCGGATGAGTTCGTGGGTCATGATGCATTCATTGGTAGCCAAACGCGTCCACAACTTACCACGCTGAGCGGATGGATGTTCTAACTTGGATGGTAAGTAACGTCGCGTCTCTCATGAAAAATCATGCTGCGTAGGTGCTCGCACGTACTAGCTGTATCGCTTGTCCTTTTGTTTTGATTGTTGGATTGCGTAACCTAGTTGTTAGTGGGTCCATATCTCGTGTTAGATACCCCCCCAATTCGATCCCTTAATCTACGTCATCTGCTATTGATTCAGTAGGTGATCGAACAGCGGGTGTGACGATAAATGGAAGACGATGGTGTTGCGGTTCTTAGCAGGCGCAAGGATCGACACATGGAATTGCCGCCTGGGTTTCGATTTCAGCCCACTGACGAAGAGCTCATCACCCACTACCTCGCCAAGAAGGTTACGGATGCCGGTTTCCATGCGGTGGCTGTCGGAGAGGTCGACTTGAACAAGCATGAGCCTTGGGACTTGCCTTGTAAGTCTTGCTGCATGTTTGTTTCCGTCTCCACTTGTGTCTCTGCAACCAGAGGCTGTTTGTTACCGTGTTCATTGTTCACTCGCTGGTAGTGAGAGCAAACATGGGAGAGAAAGAGTGGTACTTCTTCTGCGTGAGGGACAGGAAGTACCCCACGGGGTTGAGGACGAACAGGGCAACCAAGGCGGGCTACTGGAAGGCAACAGGAAAAGACACCGCCATCTACAAAGGGAAGAGCCTCGTGGGGATGAAGAAGACTCTGGTGTTCTACAGAGGCAGGGCTCCCAAGGGAGAGAAGAGCGACTGGGTGATGCACGAGTACCGGTTGGAGGGGAAGTACTCCGTCTACAACCTTCCGCCCACCGTAGCCAGGGTAGCTGCTACTCACCCCTTCTCTCTCTCTCTCTCTGTGTATCTTCCTCATTCTCTTTGACCATGGTTTCCTTTCCTGTTCATGTGTGTGTGTGTGTGTGTAGAACGAGTGGGTGGTCTGCAGGGTGTTCCACAAGATCACAAGCATCAAGAAGCCTGTCAAACCGAACGTTCCTCTTCTGCCGCCGTCGAAGGAACCCCACGTTAGCTACGTCAGCGAGAACCAAGCCGCTTCCACGTTCGACTCGGTCTACGTGACCTGCTTCTCCAACGCGACGGTCGGGACTAATGGCGATCTCTTCGACGAGTGCTTCCGCTCCTCTCTTCTCCGTGCTTCGGCCGAGCCCCGCCAAGGTTCACCCACCCCTATCTTCCTCCCCATGATGTCGCTGTCGAGCTCCTTGTGCTCCGGCATGCAGTTCCAGCCCGATGCGAGCTTGGCGACGAAGCCGATCAGCTGCAGTGTAGAGCGGGAGCTGGTCAGCGCGTCGCAGGACACGGGGCTCACCGCCGAGATGAACCCCGAGATCACTTCCGTCATGTCAAACGATGAAATTGGAAGGCGGGAGTTCGTACCATCTGCCTCGGCCGGCCACGGTCTGCTGCTCCATCGCTGTCTGTGGAACTGTTGATGGCACGAGAAGAGAAGAAGAAGCGGATTACCACAAGCCACTGTTTTTAGTATCAAAGCCGTACGTTTTAACCTTCAATAAGATGCGTGCAAGAATGGTTTGGTCATTGCTTTTGGTATTACATCATCATATATACGTGTGTCTGTGTGTATATATATATATATATATATATATAGACATGTAGGATTTGTCTCAGCTGTTCATTCATGCAACTGCGACATGAGAAATGCTTGGTTTAGTTTGGAAAGTTACTAAAGAGGAATGTCATTTCTTTTTTTTTTTTATGTTGGATGGACCATATGATTAATATGTAGATATGCTCGGTGCATGATTCATCAACTTGGGAGTCACGAGAGCCGCGTAAGATCTTGTCCTCGATGTGGCATGACAGAGACGTGGGACCCACACCAAATTATTTTATTTGGTGTGTTGCGGCGGCAATTGGAGGGCAATAATACAAGGCTCGCCATCAAATAATGTCTCCGAATGATACGTCCATGAATCCATTCCTCGCGCCAATCAGATGGGTGTCGCCGCCTATCGCCTTGAAGCTTCTTCCTGCCCACCCTACCGTCTCTTTTGTGTCAGATCTTAAACCAATCATATATTGCCAAATTTAATCCATATACCTACCCTTGCAAGCATTTCGAAACTTGTAAATACTTCATTATAGTTCGATACACCTCATTATAGTTTAAATAGTGTTCCAATTCCAAATAAAATTAATATGTTTGTCAAATCGAGCGGTTTATGGGATCGGTTTCTCCAATCCAACAATACTTATCCGCAGTAATCCTGTGTTAATATTTGATATAAATTTTTAGAAATTCTTTTTATGAATAACAAAAAAAAAATAGAATAGGGGATAAGAATGCAACGAGAGTAGAAGAGCTCATATCGTCTGAGGAGTTTGAGGATTGATAATGTGATGTCAAATACAAATCGCTCCTCTTTTTGCACGAAGATGAAAGTTAGGAGAGGGTGTTTTTGATTTCTAAGTCATGCTCGAAATAGATAAAGAGTAAATTTCGACCTAAAAAATTATGCTCATATTCACCTTTCGCAGTCGGTGGTGCTCTTCTATCTAACCTTTCTATGCTAATCGCAGTAACATGATGTATTTTTCTCATTGCATCCTTGTCGTTTTAAGTGACATGGTAGACATGATGAAATATGAAATATTCCTCTTTATGACTATAAATGCAGGCTAAGCCTGAACGAAACGAAGTAAGCACGCACACATCTTATATTATCTCTCATGAGATGGCTAACTTGTCGATCACAGCATAATAACCGACATCATCATATCATGTGAAACAGCCAGCCTACGACGTACTGCTAATTGGCAACAGTCGTCCCGTTGCATGCGAGACTATTTGAGACTTGCACGACAAGACCTTTTGCATGTATCCAATATTATTCCTCCAAGGAGACCGATCCTTGTCAATGAGAGTTGACGTACGCTCCCCACCATCGTCTCCTTCTCGATGAATCATTTGTGAGGCCAACCTTATGACCACTGTTCATGAGCTTGACGTCCTTAAATCATTTTAATGCAGAAGCTCTGTTTCTATCCACAGATATATTAACTCGGAATAAGGCAGCTCGATTACGCAAGACGCTGAGTACGACTTTACTCTTCGCCAGAACGCTGTTGTTCTTCGTGAAAGATTAGATATGTGAATACTAGCGCTCAATTATCCTGTTATTTTGATATTGATTTGGAATGGAGATGGAGATGGAGATGTTTCCATAGATGGAACAATGTGGATGGATAAGACTGAATTGATTTGCATGGTGCAGCGTCGGCCAACGTTTTGTGGGTCTTTCTAAATTGTTCTATACATTATGAGATGCAAACCCATTATGGATAATGTGTTTAGCTTCTTCTTTTTAATATATCAAAAAAAAACAAAGGACCTCTATGAATGTTAGAAATCCATTAACCCACAAAAGCTTAAATTATTGAATTATGAATCAGACTCAAATATATATTATCTACTCTCTTTCGACTTAGTCTTCTTTTTTTTAATCTTCTCATTGTCACATGAATATCTTCTAATATACCATATAATTATTGATAAACTAATTTTATTTTATTTTATTTTAAACTATTGGTGAAATACATGATCTATTTAGAAATTAATACTGCTTAAAAATTTAATTAAGTACGATCTCTTCAACAAAAATACATTATTAGTCTTAAAGATTGTACAGACATCTATAACGTTATTTTCTTCTTCCTTTTTTTTTTCTAGAAATAACATCTTATATATCTATATCCTTTTTTGTCTTTAATATTAAATATCAACCAAAAACATCATCTTTGATCTCATCTTGTCGTGCTAAAATTCACCATTGTTTTAGAATCATTCTAGTCCATCTTTGCCTTGTGCAGATAATATCTCATTATCCATATTTTCAGTTTTATTTAATGGTATAAGAGACTAGATCTTGTTCTGAAGTATTAGTAATATCTCAGCAAAATTAAATCAATTAATGATGTCAAAAGTAATAGTGTCAAATCTCCTTCATCAATTTTCATATTACACATATGATTTAACAATTTTTGTGAAGGCAATCTTTAAGCATAATCCAATATACAATATCAAGAATCATGAACAATTTTCTTGAAAAATAAAAAATGTAGCATCAAATTGTGCCATAATAAAGTTTTCTATTATGTGTTTAGATTAATGTAGAAAACTATATAGCTTTTGTCATGGGAAAATGTTATTGATGTTTTGGTCAGCTTGACATAGTCTACACCCGAATGTACAGGAATGTCTGAGATGCCTCCGATATAAAAATGTCAAGGTCCCAATGTGCCACCTACATGAAGACCAAAGTCGAGCGAGATTTCCTTTAATCCCCTTGACTTTTAAGTTGGTAATTCAATGTATTCAAGTGTCGACACAAGAATAATCTTTTTCTCTCCTATAAAAATAGATAAGTTTATCCACTTTTATAATATTGAAGATGAGGATTCATACCTAGTTAGGCAAGAAGAAAGCTTATGATTAAAGGGTAAAGAAAAAAAAAGCTTATGATTGTCTTTCTAGTAATAAGGGGTAAAAAAACAAGCTTGTGAGTAAATTTATGATCATAAAGGGTCAGAAGGAAGCTTGTAATAATCTAATTTGGACCTTCTTCCATGTGGATAGCCACGTGGGAGGTGGAGACTTGACCTTTGTCTTCTCCTCCCCCTCTAGACATCACATGGTAATTATATGTCAGCTGATAATTAGATGACAATCTATTCTCTATCATTTGTCCGCCCCCCCCCCCCCTTCCTAAGCATGCTTCGGGGCTCTTATGAGAGGCGCTCGAAGTGCGATGTTTAGTTCATCTAACATGAGAGTGTTTGAGATCTCCTCTTGTGAGTCAGGTTTTCCTGACTCACGCACCTCATGCACATTTTGCCTTACACTTCCGTCATGACAGATTTCTCTTCACGCGGGTCAGGTTTTTACGACTCACGCACCTTAAGCATATTTGGCCTTGCGTCTCTATTGTGATAAATTTCTCGTTAATCGGGTCAAGTTTTTTCGACTCATGCACCTTAAGCACATTTGGCCTTGCATCTCCGCCATGGTGGATTTCTCGTTACGCTAGTCGAGTTTTTTGACTCATGTGCCTCGAGCATATTTTGCCTTACACCTTCATCATGATAGATTTCTTATCAGGCGGGTCAAGTTTTCTTAATTCATGTGTCTCAGGCACAACTGGCCCTACGCCTTCGCCATGACGGATTTCTCATTATATAGGTCAAGTTTTCTAAAATCATGTGCCTCAGATACATTTGATATTGTGCCTCTGTTATGGTGAATTTTTCGTTATGTGAGATGGATGTTCTCGACTCATATGTCTTGGGCACATCTTGTTTTGCGCCTCCATCATGGTAGATTTCTCTTTATGCAAGTCAGGTTCTCCCAACTCGTGTGCCTCAAACACATTTCACCTTGTTCCTCCACCGTGAAGGATTTCTCATTATGTAGATTGGGTTTTTTTTACTCATGCACCTCAAGCATATTTGGATTTGTGCCTCCGTCATAACAGATTTCTTGTTATGCGAGTCGATTTTCTAAACTCAGATACTTGAGGTAAATTTGGCCTTGAACCTTTATTGTGGTGAGTTTTTTATTATACAAGTCAGGTTTTCTCATCTCATGCACCTCGAGCATATTTTGTCTTGCACATTTATTGTGGTGGATTTCTTTTCATACGAGTCAAGTTTTCCCGAGTCATGCGCCTCAGACACATTTGGCCTTATGCCTTTGCCATAGTAGATTTCTCCCTACGCAAGTCAGGTTTTCCTGACACACGCGGCTTGGGCACATTTGGCTTGTACCTTTGTCATGACAAATTTCATGTTACGTGGGTCAAATTTTCTCGACTCATGCGTCTAATGTATATTTGGTTTTATGCCTCTACCATGGTAAATTTCTCTTCACATGGGTCAAAGTTTCTCAACTCATGTGCCTCGAGCACATTCGACCTTGTGCCTCTACCATGACAAATTTCTCATCGGGTGGGTCAGGTTTTTCTAACTTATATGCCATGGACACATTTTGCCTTCCATTGTGGTGGATTCCTCTTCATAAGATTCAAGTTTTCTCGACTTATGTCTCAGGCACATTTGGTCTTGTGCCTCTATCTTTACTGATTTCTCATTATATGAGTCGAGTTCTCCCGACTCACGCACCTCGGGCATATTTTGTTGAATCTCGAATTTTGATGATGAATCAATTGATGTGCTTTATAATATAACTCGTGTGTTAAAAAAAGTGATGCATGATTAACTATGATGGTAAAAGGGCATTACAATCAGATGTTGGGCTGGAGTCAGGTTCGAGCATCGGGCCAAGGTTCGGACGACGTAGTGGGAGCTCACTGAGAGTTCGCCAGAGGTCGACTGATGTTTGGACAATGTTATCGGGAACTCACCAAGACCTCACGAGAGGTTTGTCGGAAGTTCGCCGATAGGTTGTCGGGAGCTCACCGGGAGTTCACCCGAAGAATGCTAGGATGTTCATCGGGAGTTCATCGACAGGTTGTCAAGAGCTCGTCGAGAATTCATCGGAAGAATGCTGGAAGTTCATTGGGAGTCCACTGAAGGAAATTGAGAGCTCGCTAGGGGTTCATCGGAAAGATACCGAGAGTTTGCCAAAGAGACTACCAGACAACGAAGATTATACATTGAGTGTCGTAGTTAACATCATAATGAGAGTTAGTTTTACTAACTCAATTAAGAGACTATTAAGCCTTAATTTGGACTCATTATAAAATTTATTTCAGTAACCCAAAGTCAGATAAGGCACAGTCTTCAAAGACACGGTCTCTAATATGACATAGTCTTTGAAGGTGTGTTAGGCGGTTGAACCACCCAGACATAGTCTCCTAGATTGTCAGGCGACTGAACCGTCCAGAACATAGTCTCCCAGATTATGCCAGGCGGTTGAATCACTCAAAATGCAATCTTCAAGACTAGCACCTCAGGATCAAAAAATTAATTTTTAGCTCCGCTTTTGAAGCCATTTGGCCTATAAATACCCCACCCTTTCTTGCCTGAGGTATGTAAGCAATTAAGAGCAAAAATCTTGTGAAAACACTGTTATAATTGAGAGCTTCTCATCATTTCATCTTGTGTAGTTTTTTTGTTTAAGGGAGAGCTTTGAGTCTTGTAAAGGTTATTTCCTAAACCTATAAAAGGATAATAGAGTTGTAAGATGGTAGTTGATCTTCACCCAATGAAGGAAGATAAATAGTGGAAGCCGGTGGCCTCAATGGAGGAGGAATCAGGAAGTGGACGTAGGTCACGAGACTAAACCACTATAAAATCGATTTGCTTTATCTTCTTTGCTCTTTAACTTCATTGCTATGTTATTTAACTATCTATTATCTTTGCTTCCACTATTACAAACATCTCTACACTTAAACGTATTTTCGATACGATTTTTATTGAGTAAAATTTTTAAATCGACGAAGATTTCTCATCAGCACTAATTCACCCCCCAATGCTATCTTGATCCTAACAATTGGTATCAGAGCCACGTTTCTCTCTATTTGGCTTAAAATCTAAATAAGATAACTTTTATTGACAATCAAGAGGGATTTTCTATCACAAGTCCTCCTATGTTCAATGAGACGGACTACACATCTTGGAATGATTATGAAAAATAAATGTTTTCTTTAAATGCCAAGGCTATGAATATCTTATATTGTGCTCTCAACAAAAATGAATTTGATCGGATTTCCTCTTGCGATTCGGCTTTTGAAATTTGACATACATTAGAATTAACACATGAAAGCACACTAATTCTAAATGAATTATTAAATGAAATGTCTTACAAAAATGAACAAGAAGAATACATTCATAAGAACAAGAAAATTTTGACATTGAGAATCTAAGAACACCTTCCAAAGAACAGGCAGGAATTGGAACTAAAAAGAACATATGACTCCTCAAGTGAAATCTCGAGTGATGAGAACCTTGGACATGAACTCTTGATAAAAGAACAAAAAAAATTTAATGAATATGAATAAAAAACTTAAAATGGACAAAACCTACTGTGATGAATGCAATAAGTTATGGTGCACTAAAGATGAAAAGCACAATCAAGAAGAAGTGGAAGATCTCGCGCTCGTGGCTAACCACGATGAGATAAGTAACCCACCCGAAAGCTCTTTTAATTTTAATGAGTTATTACTTTCTTTCCATGAGCTTTATGATAAATTTAGAAAGATTAGCAAATCATATAAATTACTTAAGGAAGAGCATGCATAATTAGTTAATAAACTTGATGAAATGCATGAAGCAGTACCATCACACAATATATGCACCAAACATAAAACCTTTCATGATGCTTTACCATTACACTATTTTTGCTCTAATCATAAAATGCTAGATGATGTTAAAAAGAAAAATATCATGCTTAAACAAACGTTAAAAAAATTTGAAGTAAGAAACAAATCCCTTAATATGATCCTTGCGAATAAATGTCATATTAATAGAAGAAATGGTATAGGCTTTGTTGGTAACACTCAACAAAAGCCAACCAACCATCTTCATTAAAAGACCTACATTATATATTTCATATAGAAATAAATATAATTTTTTGAAATAATTGGACACTATGCTAATAAATATTCATTTAAAAAGTATAGTTCACATAAATTAATTTGGGTTCCTAAAGGAACTATAAACAACTCGATGCTATTAGTAAAATTAGATATAGTATTTTATAAGGGATCCAATGTAAAATGAGTACATAAACTAAAACCTTTCATACTATAAATTTATCTCCTAACAAGCCTAGGAGAACTAAATAATATTTTAAAAGTAGATGCTCAAAACATATGACTTAAGATCTAATACTCTTTTAAAGCTCACTAGCCTAAGTAATAAGAATAATAAAATTATTTATACAAAATTATTTTTCTTTAAAGGAAATTTTTTTTGATAACATGATAGAATTTTACAACATAAAAAAATCATTGGATTTTAGTTGAAGAATATCTCATAGTAATGACTCCATTTAAAAGTGATTTACTCATTTGATTTATCTTATCAAAACCTTGATTGATAATGCAAAGTTAGAACATGAAAATAAACTAGAACTAAGGAAACTTAGTTATTGTTAATGAAAAATATTTATGTTAAAATTTATGAAAATGGGTTATTGTTGATGATATATTAGTTCCTATGATTTGAAATGTATTATATATATAAAACAACCCTCTTGACTCTCAAAGATATTTATCCAAATGAAAACCTTTTTATATGAGTCTAATTTTCTTTTTTATCATGGTTATGACTAATGATCTTTCTAAATAAATCATGATTTTTAAAATATATTTAATGATTGATTTGAATATTATATTAGATAGACTTGAAATAAATAGAAATTTTGAAATGAGTTTATCAACTTCTTACATTATGTGTAAAGAGTTAGACTCATTTACATGTTGGAATGGAGATTGGTTGAATTTTTGTCTTAAAGATGTCTTATCACTTTAATGATATTTTATTATTTTGATGTATTATTATAATGGCCCTGATAATGTTGAAGAAGTAACTTAAAATATAGATTGTATGATTAAATGGATATTGTAGAATGATAGAATTTAAGTATAAAACATTATAAAAAGGGGAAGAAAAATCATGCTTCATTGTCTAGTATTTTTGAAAATTTAAAATATATTTAATGAGAATGAAATGAGCATGCTAACTCACTCTAAAAATCATTGGAATTGAAATAAATTGAAGTTTTTGTTTGAAAATATTTTATTGTAATGATGTTGATGAAATTTCATTCTTGAAATAAATTTCATAAGTTAAAAATAACTCAAAAATAGGATAATTCTTCTTGAAAATATTTTTATCCTATCAACCCTTCAACAAGAAATAAAATGATAATTATTGTTGAATCTCCTAAACTACAATAATTTGATGATTCAAATATTATATTATTGACTAAGTTTGTAAAATGATTTAAATGTTATAATGAGAGTTGTAGGTTAAAATGAGTTATGATTGGATGATGATTTTGTTAGGATCAATTGGCATTAAGAGGGGAGGGGGTGGTGAATTAGTGCAAGTGTAAGTTTTTCATTTAAAAAAAAAATATTTTGACTTTAAGAAAAATAGGAAGATCCAAAGCTTGTTGTTCAAATAAAGCAAGTGAATTATAAGAAGATTGCTAAGTTAATTGCTTACTAATTAATTAAAAAGGAGCAAGGAAATCTAATAAAAAATGTCGTAAGTGAAATGTTTGATTTTAAAGAGTAAACAAGATTTGAAGTGTTAATAAGTAAAGCAAAAGATGAACTCACAATTTTTATAGTGGTTCTGCACCAACAGCCTATGTCCACTCCTGAGTCCTCCTTCTTGAGACACACCAGTGTCCACTACCGATCTTCTTTCGGTGAAGACTAAACATTTCCACTTGAGCTTACAAGGGAGACTTTAGAATTTTCTACTCTAAGCTCTCTCTCCCTTCCCCTTTTCTTTTTCTTACAAATCACATACAATTTTATCACATAATATAATCCTCAGAATTATTATATAGAATGTAAGAAAACTTGGGGTATTTATAGGCCCCAAGCGACTTCATATTTTTGGAGCCAAAAATCAAACATATCTGAAAAATCGAGTACGGGCGATGTACTCGTCGACCTAGGCAGCTCAGTTGCCCGAACACCAAGGTAGGGGTGGTTTACCCGTCGGTCCTGGGAAGGTCAACCGTCGAAAGTACTCAGATTCTTGGGTATGGGTGGTTCAACCGCCCAGTCTGAGTGGTTCAGCCGTCGTCAATCACCCGAAAGCTTGGGCGGTGGCGGTACACCCGTTGCTCACCAACGGTTTACCGGTCAAAATTTTTACAAATGTGGTTCCCTTTACTTTTCGAATTTTGACTTAAACTATTAGTTGACCATTCCCTTGGTCAATTAATTGAGCTCAACTAAACCCTATAGTGGACCCGATTATCTTATTGAGTTGATTTGGATTTCATTCAAATCTAACTCAATTATGACTCAATTCCTAACTACGACTCAATGATTATAGCACTTAATGACCAACAAGTTGAACCAAGACCTAACTCCCGCCAATCCGACAGCCTTCGGCATTCTTGTGGTGAGTCTTCCGGTTTTCTTTCGACGATCTCCCGGCGTGTTCCCAACGAGCTTCCCGATCCCTTCGGTGAATCTTCTAGCGAACTTTGGCGAGATCCCACTGCATCGTCTAAACCCGGCTCGATGCCTAAGCTTGATCTTGGTCCATCATCTAGTTGTAACTCCATTGCTCTTATAATAGTTAGACCTGTAATTTTTTCTCTAACACACATGTTAGACAAACACTCATCATCAAATTTTGAGATTCAACAGATTTTTTAATTGAAATTTTACAAAATTTCTATATTTCTCCTTTTAGTGCTTTCAAAAATGTATATATTTGAAATACACATCATAAGTGTAACCCTCTTCACTAAAGTCTAAAAGAGTTAGACACATTTAACAAAGAAACATCACTGAATCAAAGATAAACCAAAGATCAGTTTGAAAATATCTTATTGTAATATTTGTGATGATCTCTTTTGAAAATTTCTCAATCTCTATCTTATTAAGATTTCAATAAGAGATTGATGAATCTATTCATGATATTTTTTTGAAATATCAATTTTGATGATTTGAACTTAAATAAGTTATTATCATGATTTTAGTAAGTTTAGAAAATAAAACTTGAAATCTATATAAATCAAGTTCGTTTGAAGAAGTTTATAAATGAATCGTAAGTTTATCTAACTATAACATGAATCTAAACAATGATCTTAATGATTTGAAATCATATATAAAAATTGAGATCCTATATTTCCATATCTCATTTTGTAAAATCATGATCTTAATTTCTCGATACTTGTAAACTGACAATTTTCTTGAATTGAGATCTTGCTTACAATTAATATCCTAAATTTTTATCGAAGAAGAAGATTTATTAAAAAGAAATAGTGTCTATTGATACTTATGATTTAATTCTTCATGATATGATTCCTTTGTACTCATGGTTATATTTAAAATATGGATGCATGACAAAATTAGATCATTATATTTCTTGTTGACAATAAAAAGGATGAGGAATCAAAATTAATTTGGTTAGAAGAAAATTTGAACATTGAATGAGGAACAATAGCTTAGAAGAAAATTAGAACTTTCTAAATGCATGCAAAGTACTTGATAACAATTTAAGCTTGATTTACTATCATATTTTCTTTTGAAATTCTTGATGCTCATTATCAAAATTTACATGAGATAATCTTCAAAATACATGATTTGATTGATTTGCTACATTACTTGAAATTTTCAAGATGAACTAAATTGTATAGGTAGCCCTTAATTTTGGAATTTATATATATAAAATTTACATCTATAAAATTGAGAATTTTTTGATATGATACTTTTTAGAACCCCATATTGATTCTACCTTTTTGTTTACAAAAAGGGTGAGAAATTGACTAGATTTCTTTATTTATGTAATAAATATTTATGATAAATATGTTATATGTATTAAACACGACATAATTGATTGCATATGATAAATGTTGTGTTTTAAATTTTATCATAAAATGAATATTTATTTTAAATAATTGTTTAGAAAAGGTATGTTGAACATTTCTTCTTTTTGGTGACAAAAGGGGGAGAGATAGTATATTGATAAAAAAATTGTATGATAAACATTCAAAAATGATAAATATTCAAATGATGGATATTTGTGATAAATGTTCAAATATGAATTGAGCATTTCTCCTTTTTGTTGATAACAAAAGGGGAGAAATGACATAATTGATGATGTAAGAGAAATATGTATTTTGAAATCTTTGAAATATTTATATGATGCCAAGAAGATAATTACTCTGAAAATTTTATCATGTATGATATCATGATTTTTGACATAAAGTGAATGTTTAAAATATTTATTATGTGAAACATATCAATTAAAATTATTTATCATGTGATACCAAGAAGATGAATGTTTGAAAATTTTATCATGTATGGTATCATGAATGGTTAAATTATAAAAATACTATACTTGAATTCAAAAGTGACAGGTTCTTTTGAATTTAAATTTGTTGTATTTATGATATGACATATACATAGGGGGAGTTAAGGTTAACTCTGTCATCAATTGGTTGTCATCATAAAAAAAGGAGAGATTGTTGAATCTTAGATTTTGATAATAAATCAATTGATGAGTTTTATGATCTAGCTTGTGTATTAAAGAAAGTAATGCATGATTAACTACGATAGTAAAAGGACATTACAATTAGATATTTAGCCAGAGTCAGGTTCGAGCATTGGGCCAAGGTTCGGATGATGTAGTGGGAGCTCGCCGAGAGTTCGTCAAAGGTCGATCGATGTTTGGACGATGTTATCGGGAACTCGCCGAGACCTCACCAGAGGTCTGCCGGGAAGTTTGTCGGGAGTTCGCCGACAGGTTGTCGGGAGCTCGTCGGGAGTTCGCTGGAAGAATGCTAGGAAGTCCGTCAGGAGTTTGCCGATAGGTTGTCAAGAGTTCACCGGAAGAATGCTGGAAGTTCATTGGGAGTCACCAAAGGAAATTGGGAGCTCGCTGGGGGTTCATCGGAAAGATGCCAGAGTTTGCCAAAGATACGATCGAACAATGAAGATTGTACGTTGAGTATCATAGTTAGAAGCATAATGAGAGTTAGTTTTACTAACTCAATTAAGAGGCCATTAGACCTTAATTGGGGCTGATTTGGACTCATTATATATGTAATTTCAGTAACCCAAGGTCAAATAAGGCATGGTCTTCGAAGACACTATCTCCAAGATGACACAATCTTCGAAGATGTGTCAGGCGATTGAACTGCCTAGACTGGGTGGTTGAACCATCTAGACACAGTCTCTCAAACTATCAGGCGGCTGAACAGCCCAAAACACAATCTTCCAGACTATGTTAGGTTGTTGAACCGCCCAGAACGCAGTCTTCGAGACTAGCACCTCGGGATCACTTAAAAATTGATTTTTGGCTCCACTATTGAAGCAATTTGGGGCCTATAAATATCCCACCCTTTCTTGCCTGAGGTATGCAAGCAATTAAGAGCAAAAATATTATGAAAACACTATTGTAATTGAGAGCTTCTCCTCATTTCATCTTGTGTAGTTTTTTTTGTTTAAGTTGTAAGAGGGTTGTTGATCTTCACCCATTGAAGAAAGATCAATAGTGGAAGCTGGTGGCCTCAACAGAGGAGGAATCGGGAAGTGGACGTAGGTCACAAGACCGAACCACTAGAAAATTGGTTTGCTTCCTCTTCTTTGCTCTTTAACTTGATTTGGCCTCTCTTAGTGCCGCTTTGATCCTAACACATTTGGCCTTGTACCTCCATTGTAGTGGATATCTCATTGCATGAGTTAGATTTTTTCGACTCACATGCCTCAAGCACATTTGGCCTTATGCCTCACTGTGGCGGATTTCTCATTATACAGGTTGGGTTTTCCCGACTCATGTGCCTCATGCACATTTGGCCTTTTACCTCCATCATGACAGATTTCTCATTATGCTGATTAAGTTTTCATAACTCATGCATATTGTGCATATTTAGCCTTGTGCCTCCACCGTGATGATTGATCAGATGATTATGATCGACGTAGTGACGCTACCTATTGGGCTAACTTAGGCAAGAATGGAGCGATGGCCTGTATTATATCCGTTAGCATTTACACTTGTTAAGTAAGATTCAAGAACACCTTAGCGGGATGAGCAATTGGCTTGGGGTCGCCCCTGGGGTGAGAGGCCCGGGTCATTGAATAGATGCCAATATCGCATTGACGTTTGCGCCGAGGAGGATGCATCCATGTGCGAAAAGGATGGTTGTTGTCCCCATGAGTGAAAGTGTTTTGGGTAAGGGGCAAAGCCTCCTCACTTGAGCGTTCATTGAGAGGGTCAGCAAGTAGACATTCTTATAATATTTAGCCCTCCTTCTAGCATCAAAATATTAGGAGAAAATATCATTGACATCTTGGTTAGCCCGACGTGGTTTGGACCCATATGTGTAGGAACATTTGAGATGCCTCCCAGATGGAAATGCAGATCTCCTGAGGTGCCATCTATATGAAGATTGAGGGTGGGAGAGATTTTTTGATTCGGTTCCTCCGACGTTTAAGTCAGTAACCTAACATCTCCAAGTGTGATTGCCAGAGTCCTCTTTTTCTCTCCCGCCTGAAAGGTAAGCTGGTCTCTTTTATAATGTTGAAGATGAGCATTCATACTTGGTTATAAAGGGCAAGAAGGAAATTTAAGATTATTTTTATGGTCATAAAGAGTAAGAAGGAAGCTTTCGATTGCTATTCTAGTCATAAAGGGCAAGAAGGAAGCTTGTGATTGTCGTTTTGGTCATAAAGGGTGAGAAAGAAGTTTACATTTATCTTCATTGGACCTTCATCCACATGGATAAACGGGTGAAGGGGTGACCTTTGTCTTCTGCTCCCCTTTAGACACCACATGATGATTCAAATATTAGATGATGATTAGCTGACAATATATTTTCTATCATTTGTGCCCCACTCAAAGGCGTGCTTTGGGGCTCTTGCGATAGGTGCTTAAATAGTGATGTTTAGTTCATCTAACATGAGAGCGTTCGAGATCTCCACTTGCAAGTCGAGTTTTCATGACTCACGTGCCTCAGGTAAAATTTCTCTTGCACCTCTATCATGACAGATTTCTCTTCATGCGGGTTAGGTTTTCACGACTCACGTGTCTTGGGCACATTTGGCCTCGCACCTCTATCATGACAGATTTCTCGTTACGCAGGTTAGTTTTTTTTGACTCGTTCACCTTGAGCAGATTTGGCCTTGTGCCTCCACCTTGGCGGATTTCTCATTACACTAGGAGGGTTTTCTTGACTCCGTGCCTCGGGTACATTTTACCTTATGCTTTCGTCTTGGCAGATTTCTCATCATGTGAGTCGGGTTTTTCTGACTTATGTGCCTCAAACACTTTGGCCTTGTACCTCCATCGTGATGGATTTATCATCACGTAGGATGAGTTTTCTTGACTCATGTGCCTTGGGCATATTTGGTCTTGCACCTTTGTCGTGGTGGATTTCTCATTACATAGGTCAAGTTTTTTTGACTCATACATCTCAAGCATATTTGGCATTGTGCCTCCATCGTGGTGGATTTCTCTTCATGCAAGTTGGGTTTTTCTAACTCATGCAACTTGAGCATATTTATTTGGCTTTGCACCTCTGCCATGGCAGATTTCTCATCACATAGGTCTGATTTTCTTGACTCATGCACCATAGGCACATATGGCCTCATGCCTCTATTGTGGCAGATTTCTCTTCACGCGGTTCAAGTTTTCTTGACTCGTGTATCGGGCACACTTGGCTTTGTGCCTTTGTCGTGGTGTATTTCTCATTACACGGGTTTGATTTTTTTGACTCACGTGCCTCTAGCACATTTGGGTTTGCATCTCCATTGTGATTAATATCTCATCACACGGGTCAAATTTTCTCGACTCACGTGCCTTGGCCACATTTGGCCTTGCGCCTTCACTGTGATGGATTTCTCGTCATGTGGATCGAGTTTTTTTGACCCATGTGCCTTGGACATATTTAGTCCTATGCCTTCATGTTTTCTTCACGAGTTGGGTTTTTTTGACACACATGCCTCATACATATTTGGCCTTGTGCCTCTGCCATAGTAGATTTCTCTCTGTGCGGGTCAAGTTTTTTTGACACACGTGCCTCAAAAACATTTGGCTTGTGCCTATGCTATGATGGATTTCTCGTTACGTGAGTTGAGTTTTCTCAACTCATATATCTCGAGCACATTTGGCATTGTGCCTTCGTTATGGCGAATTTCTCTTCACGTGGGTTAGGTTTTCCCGACTCACGCCTCGAGCACATTTGGCTTTGTGTCTCCACTATTGTGATTTCTCGACATGCGGGGTCAGGTTTTCCCAATTCATGCACCACGGACACATTTGACCTTGCGCCTCCATCATGACAGATCTTTTTATTATACGAGTCAAGCTTTTTTGACTCATGTGCCTCGGGCACAGTTGGCAATGGCAGATATCTCGTCACGTGGGTTGAGTTTTCTCAACTTACGTGCCTTAGACACATTTGGCTTTGCACCTCCGTTGTGATAGATTTCTCGTTATACGAGTAAGGTTTTTTTGATTCACGCATCTTGGAAGCATTTGGCCTTGTGCCTCCATTGTGACGGTTGAGCCAGTGATTACAACTGAAGTAGTGGCATTGCCTATTATGCTAACCTGGCAAGAGTGGAGCGATGGCCTATAATATATCAGTTAGCTTCTGCACTTACTGAATAAGATTCAAGAACACCTTAGCAAGGATGAGTAGGTGGCTCGGGATCGCCCTTGGAGGTGAGAGGCTCGGGTCATTGAATAAATACCAATATCACATCAATATTTGTGCCAAGGTGGATGCATCCATGTGCGAAAAGAATGGTCGATACCCCCCTTGAGTGAAAGTATTGTGGGTCGAGGGCATAGTCTCCTCCTTTAAGTATTCATTGAGAGGGTCAACAAGTGAGCATTCTTACGATATTGGACCATCCTTCTAGTGCTAAAATATTAGGAGAAAATATCATTGACGTCTTGATCAGCCCAACGTGGCTTGGACTCATATGCACAAGAACATCCGAGATGCCTCCGAGATGAAAATGTCGAGCTCCTGAGGTATCACTTAAATACAGATTGATGTTGAGAGAGATTTCTAGTGTGGATGTTAGAGTGCACTTGTTCTCTCCTATAAGAAAAGTAAGTTGTCCCCTTTTACATTATTGAAGATAAGCAAGAAGGAAGTTTACGATTGTCTTTTTTATTATAAAATATAAGAAAATTTGCAATTGTCTTTTTGATAATAAAGGGCGAGGAAGCTTCTGGTTATATACTTTAGATCTTCATCTTTGTGGGTAGATGAGTAAATAGATGATCTTTGTCTTCTCCTTCCTCTCAGGATACCACCATGTGATGAATGCATATCGAATGATAATTAACCAACAATATATTTCTTATAACCTCTCTAAAAATTTACTTGAAACTTTGCATAACCAACACATGGTTTGAATCAAGGTAATGGCTAAAAATTACATCAATAAAAATTTTGAACATCATGTTATAAAAAATGCTCAATACCATATATTGAAAAGGAATTCACAAGTATTTAATTATATTCGATCCAATAAGATGATTAAGAAGAAATATAAATGTGACCGTTGGCTCCTTGATGGCCACGGGTGCACGAGAGGGCCTCATCATCACAGCATACTTATTTATGTTTTTATTATTTATATAATAAAATTTTCAACATTCAATCTATCTAATCTAATATAAAAGAAAGAATGAAACATCTCTCTCCTGAAAAATAAGACCTCTGATCGACATTGCAGTCACATATTGAGTACATTCGCTCGGTAGGCATCGAAGAAGAAATCTCAATGTCAAAATAATCCAACTTTTCTACTGCCAATACCAATTCAACGACATTATAATTTAGCATGCCAAAATTCAATGTATAGTAAAATCTTAACGAGAAAGATATAGCTAAGGTTTAACTATCAGAATCTATATCGTCATACTCGTTTTTTTTTTGTTTTGAGTTGGATAAGAAAAGAAGGTTTAGCAATTAAACTATAATGATCTCCATTGCATGATAGTTCTTTGAAGGTGATAACTTTTCATCATTCATATTCTTGATGATTAGAGGGGTTTTTTTTCTCTTTTGCAAAAGTAAAAATATATAATCCGTGAAATATCGAAACCTTAACCTTTGATAAGCGAGTATGATGCAACATCAAACCAATATGTTTAATGTTAACAATTAGAGGTTTAATTCTAATAATAACATTGGCTCAAAGAGAGCCAACATATATTTAGAGTTGGGCCAAAGTGGCTTTCCACATTGTGGCAAAGTGAGTGGGCCTACAAATCATGTCAACAACCCAAGATGATAACTACTTAAAAAATAAATCTATATTAACATCATGTCTACTCCATAACAAAACTTTTAATCTCCAAATAGTTCATACACCAATCTTTTATGGTTTATCTTCCTTTAAATTGAAGTGGGATAATTTTTGAGTGAGTTGGTTGCACAACTAGATAACAAAGCTGCACTATTTTTATCATGTTACCAGGGATCTCACCGCTAGCTAAAATGGAGTGCAAGGAGTTAATGGCAAGTCCCAATTGGTTTGGAAATTGGTTAGTTTTATGATCTAAGAAGAAAGAGAATTAAATTTAATTAAAAAAGAGTATTGAAATATCTTTCATGATCACCATGAAGAAAGAGTTTATAAAAATAATAAACTATTATTAAATTGGATATGTGACCTATAATAAAAATATATATGAATATGGTCTTAATAATTGAGCTTTCTCATGGTAAAAATATAAAAAAATAGAGACTTTTCTACAAGAAATAAAAAATTATAATTTATCTAAGTTTTCATCCCTCAATTCTTCCTCTCTAATTCTCCCCATCTCATCTTTTCTTTTTTCCATCAAAGTAGTATCAGAGATAAGTCAAAACGACTAATATCAAGTGTTTCAGCTTTACAAAAGATAACTATAAAAATTATAAAGTATCCAAATAATGATCTTATCTAAGCCACAAGATATATGAGAGGTGATAGAAAAAGATTATGAGGAGCCTCAAGATGATGTTATACATAAGGAAGAAAGATAAGAAGACACTCTTCCTCCTCTCTCTACCAAGGGTTAGACAAAGGTAACTTTGAGAAAGTTGTAATCGTTGATATCTCCAAAGATATTTGGGAGATTCTTCAAAACTCTTTCAAAGGAGTTGAGAATATAAGAAAATTTTGACTTGAACCACTTAAAGCTAAATTTGAAATATTATAAAATTGAATGAGTCTGAAACTATTTTGGATTATTTTATAAGAGTTTTAACCATTATCAATCAATTAAGAAGAAATAGTGAGAATCTAAAAGATATACATGTGGTCAAAAAATATATATATATATACTTTGATCGCTACACAAAAAGTTTAACTTTATTATGATCTCTATCTAATAAGAATCAAACACTTTAGATCAAAAAACTATTAACAAGATAACAGGTTTTTTATAAATACATGAATATTTAGTCAATAAGAAGAAACTAAATATAATAAAATAAGTTCTCCAAACAAAGCTCACTCTCAAGTGATCATGGTCACAGTAGAGGAGGAAGAGAAAGAAATAATAAAGAAAGAACAAAATCCAAAATAAAAATAAGAAAGAGGATATAAAAAGCTACTTTTATAATCGTTCAAAAATCCAATGCTATTGTTGTAAAGAATATGACCATTATGCTTTCAAATACTATTATAACAAAAATAATCAAGTTGAAAAAAAAATATTAACTATGTTGGAGAAGAAGAAAGATTATTATTTTTTTGTTGCTAGCACATAAAGAAGAAGATATGATCATTTAAGACAAGTGGTATAACAATCATATGTGTGGTTACAAAAATATATTTATGGAGTTAGATGAAACAATGAATGGTGACAAGTCCACTTTGAAGACTACTCAAAAGCATCAGTGGAAAAGCAAAGGTTATAATATCTTGATCCATCTCAAATATTAATTAAAGTCATCAATTTCATTCAAATGTTTATTATGTGTCAAATATAAACAACAATATTCTTAGTCTTAGATAATTATTAGAAATTGATTATGATGTTCATAGGAAAGACAAACAACTCTTTATTACAAAGCAACACAAATCACTTAATTGCTCAAGCGGAGATATTAAAAAAAATATAAATTATTTATCTTAACCATTAACCATGATATGAGATAATGTTTAAAGACGTGTGAAGGACTCCTCGTGATTAGAAACTTAAACATCAGAAATCTCAACATACTATTAACAAAAAAAGATGGTAAATGATCTTATATACAACACCCAAGTCAAATATACAAATAGGGTGTTGTAGCCAAATAACTAAAAATAAAATTTTCACATACTATAAATTTTAGAGCAAAGAAGTCACTTCAACTTATTTGCATCGATATTTATGATCCAACATCTTTTGACAAGCATTGCTATATTTTTTTACTTTTATTGGGTTTATTTTTTAAAAGAGAAAGGGAAAGTCTTTAACATATTCAAAAAGTTTAGAACTTTTGTGGAGAATGAAAGTGGCTTCTTTATCAAATCTCTACTCTGATTAAGGTAGTGAATTCACCTTCAAGTATTTAAAGATTTTTTTTTTTTGTAATAAATATGTGGTGAAAAGAAAGAATCGGATAATTCTCAACATTGTGAAAATCATAATCAAGACAAAAAATATATATATATATATATACCCTAAGAATTGTAAGCCGAAGCTATAGCTTGTGTCATTTACATCGCCCTACATCTAGTTTGGAGAATAAGACTCCACAAAATATATGGATCATAAGAGAAATAAGCATCTCATATATCAAGGTATTTGGGTGCATCATTTATGCACATATATCTTATTAAAGAAGAACCAAATTGGAAGACAAGAGCTCAAAACTCATCTTTACCCATAAATTATTTGATCATATCAATTCAAATGTTGTTATAAGTAGGAGTAACGAGTTCAATAAAGAAGGTATATGAAATTGGAATAAAAACATCCAAGAGTCGCATGAAGATGAACAAAAGCAAATGAAGTTTGAAATTTCTTCACTATCTTCACCATCATCATCGTCATCATCTTCTTCTACAAATACATCTTATTTATCTCCTTCCAAATAGTGAATCACTTACCTCATTGTTGATGGTCATAAGCGCAAGATTCTCCACTTCCTTTTGATTGTACTCTTTATCTTCGGAGTGTCTTGGCTTCTTGCGTTCATAGCAAGAGTTCTTGTCTATGATTTTAAGATCATTTTTATTATTTATGTTTATTAATTTATCCGATTCATTTTGTCAAAGGTTCAAAGTCCTCATCACTCAAGATTTCACTCGATGAGTCATATGTCATGCTCAGTTCAAATTCATTCCTGTTCTTTGGAAGATGTTCTTCAAGTTCATTTTTGTAAGTCTTTTCATTTAATGATTCAATTGATTTAGTTATGTTTTCATGTGTCATTTCTATGTATATCATATATCGAAAGCCGAATCAAAACAAGAATCACGATCAAATTCATTCTTATCAAGTGTCTAATATAAGGCATTCATAGCCTTTGCATTCAACAAAAATATTTATTTTTCATAATAATTCCAATCATTTATTAGATTAGATGACTTTTAGAAACCTTTTTCAATAATACACCATAAACCAAAATCCACCAAAATAAAAAAGATACGCATTCTAATTTTTCAAGATGTGTAGGTTGTCCCATTGAACATAGGAAGACTTGTGATGCATTGACCCTCATTCATGCCAAACAAAATCATTTACTCAAGTGGGTGTTTAATCCAAAGAGTAAAACCTTGCTCTGATACCAATTATTAGGATCAATTGATACTAAGAAGGAGGGGGTGAATTAGTACAAGTGCAAATTGATGTTTTAACAAAAACTTTTTGTTTGGAGCAAAATCATAAATCGAAAACATATCTTGAACTTGAAGGCGAGTAAGTAGATGTTTTAAAAATACAATCAAAAGATAATGCTCTCTATTTTCTAATTATGAACAATTGTAAGTAGTAAATAAAGCAAGTAAGGAACACTTCAATTTATAGTGGTTCGACCTTAACCTTGGCCTACGTCCACTTCCCGAGTCCTCCTCCTTGAGGTACACTAGCGTCCACTATCGATCTCCTTTGGGTGAAGACCAAACCCTTACAACCTTTCAACTTACAAGGGAGACAAGATTACAATACTTGGATCACTCCCTTACAATTTATAGTGGTTCGACCTTAACCTTGGCCAACGTTCACTTCCCGGGTCCTCCTCTTGAAGCACACCAACGTCAACTATTGATCTCCTTTGGTGAAGACCAAACCCTTACAACCTTTCAACTTACAAGAGAGACAAGATTATAACACTTGGACCACTCCCTTGCCCTCTTACAATTTTTACACACAATTTATCACATAAATTTAATCCATAGAATTGTTATTTGAAATGCAAGAAAACTTGGGGTATTTATAAGCCCCAAATAGCTTCAAAATTTGGAGCCAAAATTTAAACGTATCCGAAAAATCTGGGTACACGCGGTTTACCCGCTGACGCCGGTGGTGTAGTTGCCGAAAGCACTCTGAAAATAAGGTATGGGCGGTTCAGCCGCATGAAAACCTGGGTGACGGCGATACAACTGTCGTTTGCTGACGGTTCAACTGTCGTTCGCTGACGGTTCAACTGTTGGAATTTTTGGAAAAGTGGTTCCCTTCATTTTGAATTATGGCTTGAACCTTATATTGATCAATTCTCTGGTCAACTAATTGAGCTTAACCTGAGCTCAATCAAACCCCATAGTAGACTCGGTTGCCTCATTGAGTTGATTTGGATTCCTTTTAAATCTCACTCAATTTTGCCTCAAACTTAACCTACGACTTAAGAATTATAACAATATATGACTACCAAGCTTAACGACCTCACTCCCGCAATCTGGCAACCTCCGGCATTCCCTACGATAAGTCTTACGGTCCTCCTTCGTTGATCTCCTAGCGTGTTCCTAGTGATCTTCCCGATACCTTCGGCGAAGTCCTAGCGAGCTCCCGACGATCTCCCACCGCATTATCCAAACCTTGGCCCGATGCCTAAGCTTGATCCTAGGTCCATGTCTGGTCTGTAACTTACGACTTAATTAATTACAATCAACATGACCACAAATCCACTTCAAGACCTTTCCAATACCCAACAAGTTTTTCGGCTACCCCCAACAATCTTTCGATGAGTCTCAGTCTTCTTCCAGCGAACTCCCTTGCGCTATCCTAGCAAGCTCTTGATACTCTTGGCAAGCACCCGACGTACTCCAAGTGAGTTCCCAACCACATTGTCCTTACTCCGGTCCGATGCCCCGGACTTGACTCTAGCCCAACATCTGATTGTAACTTTCTTTCTCTATCGTAGTTAATCCTGCATCAATCAACTCTAACAATCTTGTTAGATCAATAATCCATCAATTAATTTCATCATCAAAATCCGACATTCAACAATAAGGTTATGCCGATAGGTAAAATAATTTAGGAGATTATTTTTATTTGAGGATTACAACTAAATAGTCTCAAAGCTCTAATCCATTTTTTTCTCTCTTTCTTTCTTTTCCAACCTCTATTAGTGTTCTTTTCTGCAACTCCGATCTCTGCCTTTCTTCATCAATCTCTGCTAGTGTTAGTTTGTTCTTATTTTTGCTATCTTTTTGTCTTTCTTATTTTTTTCTTCAGTTTTAGTTTGTTCATCTTTCCGCTGTGTTTATGTCTTTCTATTTTTTTCTTTGCTTGAGAATTACGATTCCTATAATTTTATTAACAAATAAATTAAGGTAAAAATGTGTGTGCTTTTTTTAGTTTTAGATTATTTTATTGATAAATAATTTTTTAAATTATTTTACCTTATGGCGTAACCTTATTTCTAACAAACGGGACCACTTTGATATGAAATCATAGTACGGGGGGTCACTTAGACGAGTTTTAAAGTACAGGAGGTAACTTTGATTTTTAAGGCATAGTACAAGGGGTCACTTAGACGAGTTTTAAAGTACGGGGGGTGACTTTGATTTTTGAGGCATAGTACGAGGGGTCACTTAGACGAGTTTTAAAGTACAGGGTGTCACTTAGACGAGTTTTAAAGTATGAGATGAGATTTTGATTTTGAGGCATAATACAGGAGATCACTTAGACGAGTTTAAAGTACGGGGGATGATTTTGATGTGAAATCGTAGTATGTGGGGTCACTTAAATGAGTTTTAAAGTACGAGAGGTGACTTTAATTTTGAGACATAGTACAAGGGATCAATAAAAATTTTGGCCTATGAAAATAACATAAAAGATAAAAAGAAAGAATAATGGAATGGACAAGAGGTCAACTCCAACATGAGAAATAAAATTTGGAAGCTAACATTCATTACCTCAAGGACAAAATCATGTTGGTGCGAAGTGAATTTATAAAATTAAAAAAAAAACATAAGGCTAAGTTGAAAATTGCAAAGCTAGATTGATGATAAAGGGTTATAATAAAAAAATCTAACAATGACTATGATGAAATATTTACTCATGTTATCTAAATAGAAATTATTAGAATGATTATATCTATTGTCACATAAAATAATTAGTTAATTTAGCAAATAGATATTAAATCTAAATTTTTAAATGATTTCTTGAAGAAAAAGTATCCATAGAACAACCATTGGTTATATTAAAAATGAGCATAAAAAGAATTATTAAGTTAGTTTTGTACGGATTAAAATAAGCATGTAGAGTCTTAGAATACTTGAATTGATGACTACTTCAGGAAAATAAAGGTTATGAACAATATTTTTATGAAAGTACCCTTTTATGAGAAGATAAACAAAAATGATCTTGTCTTTATAGAAAATAACTTGTTTATGTTTGAAAATTTTAAGTAAACAATAGTTGGAGAATTTGAAATAACCGACATTAGGCTCAAACAAAGTGAAGAAAGTATCTTCATTTCATAAGCAGGATATGTAAAAAAAAAAGTTCTCAAAAATTCAAGATGAAAGATTATAAATCAGTTGGCACATCTATTTAATGTAGCATCAAACTTTTAAGACAAGTCAATGGTGACACAATTGATCCAATTTATCTCACATGCTTAATAGAAAACTTAAGATACATAACTTACACAAGATCAGATATTCTATATGAAATCAGATTAGGAAGCTGATTCATGGAAGAACTAAAGTCGACACACATGAAGGCCGCTAAAAAAAATTTATGTTACATGAAAGTTATTATAACTCATGGTCTACTATATTTATTTTCTAATATTATTGACTTATTGACTATTTCTATAGTGATTGGGGTGGAGCTTTAGAAGATCAAAACAGTACAATCAACTTTGTTTTCTATATGGGCAACACTGCATTGAAAACAATCCATTATGATATTATCAATATGTAAAGCAGAATATATAATAATATTATCATGTGTATGTTATGTTTGTTATATGGCTAAGGAAGCAACTTGAATAAAGTCAATTATTCATAAGATCAAGCTACATAGCTAAATATTGATAACAAGTTGATGATTTCATTGTCCAATAATCCGATCTTCCATGAAGGAAGCAAGCATATTGATATTTATTATCATTTTATTTGAGATTAAATCAAAGAAAATGAAATTTTATTGAACTATATCAAATCCGATAACCAAGTTGTAGATATTTTCAACAAGCTACTCAGTCTAGAGATATTTTTTAAGATAAAGACGTCACTTGGAATGTGTGATAAAAATGAATTCGGTTTAAGGGGAGAGTTAAGAGAATTAAACGTAAATAAAAGAGAGGATTGAAACATCTCTCATGATCATATAAGTGAAAATAATTATAATCTGTAGTGAGCATGGAGAGATCATCTGTAGTGAGCATGGAGAGATCACATTATGATAAAGTTTATCATGAAAGAATAAGGTTATGAAAATAATAAACCACTAGTAAATTAGATAATAAAAATATATAAATGTAATCATAACAATTGGGTCTTGTAACTCTTATCTATAACTCTATAAATTAGATATCACATATGTTGACCTGGTCGTCACGTCATCGTGCCCTCGGACAGCTGGCCCGTCGACGTGGTCGACCCGACGCGGGCAGCCGATCGGATACCAGTATGGGGGCGTCAGTGGACGTACAGCCGACCTGACACAGGTAAGGTCGACACCCCCTACCTGCAGACGCACAACTCACCGTAAGGACGACGAGCGTGGTGGAAGGGTATGACGGCATGGTAGGCCATAAGGACAGTAAGGTTACCAGGTACGAATAGCCTACAACACTCACTATAAAAGCTCATGCACCTCTACGGGGCAGGGGGATCGCTAAAACCAACCACTGAACTAACATGACTGTCGGAGGGGTCACGTCGGGAACCTACCCAACCTGACCTTCTTGCAGGAGTCAACGGCCGACCCGAGCTGGAATACTTCAGCCCGACCCAAGCTCCACCATTCCAGCAGCCGACTTCTCGAGCCAAACCCCGAGGTTCCACCCATCCGACCAAGCTCCAACTCCGCACCGAGATGACCGCGGGCGAGCTAGCGCACACGGGCCTGAACCAGCAGTGCTTGCTCAACAGACCCGGAGGCGAAACACATCTACTAAGCAAGCACCAGATTTGACACTAATATTTTTGGCGCTAGAAGGAGGGCCCATGTCGTAAGAACGCCCATTTGGGAACTCGGGCGTGGAGCACCACCCGGAACCTAATCACCCCCACCCAACTGACGAGGCCACGGTAGCTGTGCCGACCCCCAACCATTTTTGGAGGATGATGACCGATGTGGGGTTCCCTTCACCTGCATCCAACCCCGCACCATTCGTAATCATGGCTAAGGCTTTCCTCGGCCTCACCAGCCAAGTCCAAGCACTAACGGGTATGGTGCAGACCATAGTCCTGTACCTGCCCCAGCTCATGCATTCGACGGCTCACCAAACGGCTCCTACGGTGGCACCCCCGCAAACGGAGTCGCCAACAGCCCCGAACCGCGGGTCCTGCCCGAGGTAGAGCTGTCACAGCCTCAGGTCGTCGAAGCCCGCGCAGCTTCCCCGACCCTGACGCCAGCCCGATCACAAAGTCGCTCCTACAATTCGATACAGACCGAGCCCGACTTTGACACCTTATCGACCGACACCGCTGATTCTCTAAGAGAGCAAGTTCGCCGAGTCCATCAGCGGCTCGACGAAGTCCAGAAGGAAGTCCTCAAATCAAGAGGGGAGGTTGGGGAAAACTCTAAAGGCGGTTCCCCATTTACTCCCGAGATATAGGCCAAGCCGCTCCCGGCCCTTGAGCCCTATGATGGCAGCAGCGACCCGACGGAGCATATTACCGTAATTCGTGCCCAAATGGCCCTTTACGATACCTCGGACGCGCTGATATGTCGGGCATTCCCGACCATCCTTAGAGAGTCGGCCAGAATCTGGTATTCTCGTCTCAAACCCGCGTCTATCCCTTCGTTTGATTTATTGGAAAAAGAGTTTGAGCTAAACTTTTTAGCGAGTGCACACCCAAAATCGACCACTGCCTCCCTCCTGGGGATGGCCCAAGGGAGCGATGAACCCCTCTCCCAATTCTTGGGGTGGTTCACATCGCAGGTACAGGAAATTCCTGACCTTCATCCGTCCCTAGCCATCCAAGCGTTCTTGACGGGGCTGAGACCGTCAAGGTTTTTCTGGTCGCTGATCGAACGACCACTTGCGACCCTGCCCGAGATGCTGCAACGGGCGCATCAGTACATGGCAGCCGAGACGCTGGTAGCTGGCAAGCGGGAAGAGACAAAGCGCCCCCGGGGGGAGCAGTCCCGTGGACATCCCGCGCCACCGCCAAAAAGGAGGGAAGACAGGTCGGGCATGTTGCTAGCCAGACCCCCCCCCCCCCCCCCCCCCCCCCCAATTCCCCTCAATTCAACTCGAATAGAGATATTCTTTCAGATCCGGGAAAGGGGGCTCTTGAATGCCCCAAGCCCAATAAAGTCACACACCGAGCGGCGTGACAAAAAAAGGTACTGCCGCTTTCACAGGGAATACGAACATGACACTGAGGAATGCCGCGACCTGCAGTACCAAATTGAAGACCTTATCCGGCACGGCCACCTGCGCCGATATGTCCGCGAACAACCCTCCCTCCCTGACGGTCGACCCCCCCGAGACTCATCACCCCGACCCAAAGGTCCGATCGAGAAGCAAATCGACGTCATCTTCGGCGGGCCAGCCTCGGGCGGTAACAGCTCCTCGGCACGAAAAGCTTATGCGTGATCCGAGGTCGAGAAGAGGCCACTGCACGATGAAGACCTTGATGTTACGCTCAAGTCGGGAGGCGAGCATCATCCGTGCCATGACGATGTGTTAGTAATCTCAGTCTGCATGGCTAACGCCTACGTCAAGAGAGTGATGATCGACACGGGACGTTCGGCCGACATTTTGTATCTCGACGCCTTTCAAAAATTGGGGTTAACCGACCGAGGTCTCGTCGCTCTAACGTCTACTTTGACAGGGTTCACCGGGGATTCCGTCTCTTCCTTGGGGACAACCACGATCCCGGTCACGTTCGGGGGAGAACCAAAGTCGAAGACTCTAATGGTGTCATTTACAGTGGTCAAGCTCCCGTCAGCATACAACGCCATCATCGGGCGCCCGACCCTCTACCGGCTCAGGGCGGTTGTTTCGACCTACCACCGGATCCTGAAGTTCCCGACCCGAACAGAGGTCGGCGAGGTTAGGAGCGACCCAAGAGAATCCAAGCAGTGCTACTTAATAACAATGACGTTATCCAAAAAGCTGAGGACTCAGCTAGCCGCTATGGTACCTCGAGACCCAAAGGATAGCGCCCGAGACCCCCCACCCGGCGAAAAAAGTTTTGGAATTGCCCCTCGACCCGAGCCGCCCGGATAAGCTGGTGAAGGTCGGGTCGGAACTCATAGAGAGCCAGCAAGTTCAGCTAATAGAGTTCCTGCGAAAAAATAAGGATGTCTTCGCATGGTCCCCGAATGATATGCCAGGGGTCGACCCAGAGATCGCCCAGCATCACCTGAACATCTCCCCCGACGCCCGACCCGTAAAGCAACGCCCACGCAAATTTGCCCCAGACCGGCAAAAGGCCATAGAGGACGAGGTCGCTCATTTGTTGGACGCAAAGCTTGTCGAGGAAGTAAAGTACCCGACCTGGCTATCCAACGTTGTACTTGTCAAGAAAGCTAATGGAAAATGGCGGATGTGCGTTGATTATACCGATCTCAATCGGGCTTGCCCGAAGGACTGCTATCCACTGCCCCGCATCGACCAACTGGTAGATGCCACGTCGGGACATCAGCTGCTCTCCTTCATGGATGCATTCTCGGGGTACAACCAAATCCGGATGGCCCCGAGAGACAAACAAAACACAGCCTTCATCACTCATAACGACACCTACTGTTATAAGGTGATGTCGTTCGGGTTGAAAAATGCTGGTGCAACCTACCAGCGGCTAGTAAATCGCATGTTCAAGGACCAGGTCGGAAGGAACATGGAGATTTACGTGGACGACATGATAATCAAAAGCCGGAGGACCGAGACCCACCTCTCTGATCTAGCGGAAACGTTCCGAACGCTAAGAAGATACAAGATGCATCTCAACTAGGCAAAATACACCTTTGGCATTACATCCAGGAAGTTCCTCGGCTTTATAGTGCATCAGCGGGGGATAGACACCAATCCCGACAAGATAAAGGCGATACAGGAAATGCACCCCCCTAGAACAATAAAAGAGGTCCAACAACTTACATGTAGATTAGCGGCCCTGAGCCACTTTATCTCCCAAGCCAGGGACAAGAGCTCTACCTTCTTCCGAGCGCTAAAGTCGGCAAAGGACTTCAGGTGGACCCCTGAATGCAAAGAAGCATTCCGCCAACTAAAGAGCCACATCGAACACCTACCACAGCTAGCATCGGTGAGGGACGGGGAGCCTCTCGGCTTGTACCTCGTGGCAACCGACCTGGCGGTCAGCTCGGTCTTGGTGACGCTATACATTGATGGCTCCGCCAACCCGAACCACGAATGGACGCTATACATTGATGGCTCCGCCAACACGGAAAGAGGAGGCGTCGGCTTGGTGCTCAAGGACACTTCCGGCCACATCTACGAACATGCACTTCGGTTAGGGTTCAAAGCCATGAACAACGAAGCAGAATATGAGGCACTCTTGTTCGGTCTAAAGGTCGCAGTCGAGCTGGGAGCGGAAGACATTGAAATATTCACCGACTCCCAGCTCGTCGCAGGCCAAGTCAATGGGGAGTTCGAGACCCGAGAAGCAGCAATGATCAAGTACCTAGCCGAGGCGCAACGGATAACGGGTCAGTTTCGGAGGTGCACCATCACCAAAGTACCTTGCGCCAAGAACACACAAGCGGACGCCTTGGCCAGGCTAGCCTCCTACTGCGTAATCGACAGTCCGTCGGAAAGAATGGTGAGAACCATCGGGCCCTCCATCAACTCGAGGGTGCTAGTTGTCGATGAGGAAGATGGAAGCTGGATCAACGAAACCCTTCACTTCAAGCAAACAGGAACTCTCCCCGAAGACAAGGCGGATGCCCGAAGAATCAGGAGGATGGAGTCATGGTATTGTATCATCGATGGCCGCCTCTATCGGCGAGGTTTCAGCCGACCCCTGCTTCGGTGTTTGAACTCGACCAAAGCGCACACCACCTTGGCCGAGATCGACGAGGGAATATGTGGGGACCATGTTGGCGCTCGCACCCTGGCACACAAGGTCCTCAAGCAAGGCTACTACTGGCCCACCCTACGTAAGGATGCCCAAACTTATGTCCGGAGCTGCGAGCCGTGCCAGAAGCACGCCCGGTTCCAACATCAACCAATGGTGCCGCTCACAATTGCCGACTGCGCTTGGCCCTTCACCCAGTGGGGAATGGACCTCCTCGGCCCTTTCCCCCCAGCCTCGGGACAACGAAGGTTCTTAATAATAGAGTCGACTATTTCACCAAATGGCTCGAGGCCGAGCCATTGGCTTCCATTACCGAAAGACAAGTCGAAGGATTCGTGTGGAAGAACATCATAACCAGGTTCGGCCTGCCTAGGGTCATCATCACAGACAATGGCACGTAATTCAATAATATGAAGTTCAAGATGTTTTGTCAAAGCTATCGCATCCAGCTGAAGTTTAGCTCGGTTGCTCACCCCCAAGCCAATGGACTTGCAGAGGTGACGAACCGAGCCATCTTGGAAGGGCTGAAGAAAAGGATCTCTGGTGCCATGACCTTCTGGGTTGAGGAACACCCGAGCATTCTCTGGGCGTCTCGGATGACTCCAAAAACCCCGACGGGGGAGTCCCCCTATAGCCTGGCCTTCGGGACCGAGGCTGTGTTGCCTCCCGAAGTAGTTTTTCTGACCCTCCGAGTCCAGACCCACGGTGAAGAGGTGTCCCACCAACAGCTCCGCGAGAACCTCGACCTACTAGAAGAGAAGCGAGCCGACGTCCATCTCCGAGCACTAGCCTATAGAAGGACCATCACCAAACTATACAATCATCGAGTGCGACCTCGGCACGTCAAGATGGGCAACCTGGTGCTTCGGAAAACTGAGGTCAGTGACCCGGCTCGGTCCCGCGGGAAGCTGGCTCTGAACTGGGAGGGTCCTTACCGAGTCGTCGAAGTTATCTGAGATGGGACTTATACGTTGGCAACGATGGAGGGGCAAGTGTTGCCGAGAACTTGGCACATCACAAACTTGTGAAAATTTGACGCGTAATGTATCAACAAAACATCCCGATTTGTATTGATAAAAGTAAGTACAATAGAGGTCGGGAAAAAATGAGGCTTTTCCCGACCCGGATTACAATGTGAAACAGAAAATTACAAGTCAGGGCTCGGGCGGGACCGAGTCATCAAATGCCTGCTGCCTCTCCATCGACACCAGATCGTCTTCGGGATGGATGGTGAAGGGGTCTTCTTCAACTTCAACGTGTGGGTGTTGGGCGTGGAAGCGGGCTAACGCCACCCGATACCCGTACTCATAAGTCACTCGACCCATCCTCTTCAAACCTTCTTTGAAGCCAAGCGACTCCTTATACTGGATGATCGATTGCCTGGGCAGCTCGGCTCGGGCGCTCTCCAGGGCCTTCACGGCCTGCAGTAGCTCGTCGTCCATCTTCCGAGCCTTGTCTCGTGCCTCCTTCAGCAACCGTTGGCAATCGCCCAGGTGAATCCGTACCTCGTGCAATTCTTTCTCCGAGGCCTCGTGCCTTAGGAGCTCCTCGCTTCTCTCCCGCTTGGTCTTCTCGAGCTCCTCTCGCAGCTCGGATGCGCGCTCCTCTCGTAGCTCGGATGCGCGCTCCTCGACCTTGGCGACCACCTCCGGATCCCGTTGGATTTCAGAGCGTCAAGCTCTTCTTGTAGCTGCTTGATCCGGTAGTCCATGAACGTGATCAGCCGACCCGCGTCATGGACTCGGTCGAAGAGCGCCATTTGGAAGTGTTGGCTCTGCACGAAAAAAAAAAAACAACTGTTAGAAGCTCAGCAAAGGGAGAACCTGAGCTACCAAGGCATGGGTCGGGAAGCTTACCAGGACCATCTCCTTGGTGGCTCGGGCCATCAGGACTTCCGAGGGGAGCGTGTAGAGCTCCCGCGCTAGTTGGGGGTGGAGAAGTCCCCTGTCGAACTCCTCCGCTGCCGACGAGTTATTCCAAACTTTCGTCGAGTTCTTCAGCCCCTTCCATCTGGCCTTCATCTCCTTCTCCAGGTCTTGATGCCCCAGGTCGGACATTAGCAATGTATAATAACCTGTGTCGCCCTTCTGCACCTTTGTTTTGAAGAGGTTCTTCATCGACCTCGGACGTTGGTGGGTCGGTGAAGCGCCCCCCTCAGACTCGGCGGGCGCCTCGGACTCCTCCGGCGGCGCCGCTAGCCCCTTACCTTTGGATCGGGAGTGAGACTCCCCCTCGCCGAGATAGGACTTGTGCCTCATCGTCGGCACTTTGACCTTCTTATGGCACCTCGCTGCATCCTCGGCCTGCTCGGTCGGCATGACAACCGGCCTCTTCAACGAAGCCTTCGGGGCGTCCCTCGCAGGAGAAGCACCGACCTCCCGGGCAGTGGGGCGGGTCGGAGGGACTTTGCCACTGGTCACCTTGGGCATCCCGCGTAGCTCCCCGAGATCCATCTGATCTGCATCCCGACCGACAGGTTAGTGAGCAGTTAGAAAGGCTAAAATAGAGTAAAATAATAGTACCCCTAGAGGCCGAGCTGAGACCCGCCTCGACCAGCCACAGCTCGGCCATCTCCTTGATCGCACGTGAAGAGGAAAGAATTCCCTTCAGTCTGCCGACCAGGATGGTTTCCTCCTCGGATAAGTACGGGGAGGCGTTGTCGATCGGGTGTGCCGACCAATCGAGCCTAAACCCCCAAATCGAACTGCTAACAAAAAGGTAGCAGGACTTCCAACCTTTGTTATTGGAAGGTGCCCCGCTGACTCGAAAATCGACCCGGGCGGTGAGGTAGTAACCACCCCAACTCTTGCAAAGGCGAAAGCACGCCATGAACAAGTCCCGAGTTGGGATAATCCCGACCCCTCGGCACTCGCCCAAAAAGACCACAAGGTAGCGCCACGAGTTGGGCACTACCTAGCTGGGAGAGATTCCACCACCTCAAGCATTCTTCGATGAGTGGATGCAGAGGAAACCGGAGACCGGCCTCTAGAGCATCCATCGAGATGCACATGCCGGGAGCGTCCAAACTATAGGGGCGCTGCCCGGGCTGCGGAACATGCAACCCATATTCGACCGGGATGCTATACCGCTCCCTAATCACCACAAGTGACCCCTCGGTCACTGCCGTATCTAGGTCATGATCCGACTTCATGACCTCTAGATCCCTCAGAACCCTCGCATCGACTGGCGATTGGGGCCCTAAAGACGCTCCTGAGGAACTGACCTCGGGATCACACCGACTCGTCTCCCCCGACCTCGAGGAAGAAACAACCCTGACACTACTCGAGGAGTCCGAGGAGGTCATCCCGACCTGTTCAAAAAAGAACTACCGACTGAAGGGACGATGGGTGGCTAGGAAGGTCCGAGGTAGAAGTAGGAAAGAGGTCAAATGAACAAGTGAGGTCTCAGTCTGGCCACATCGAACTTATAGCGCCCAGGGATGTCGTTTCAGCTTCCCGAGGTAAGACGGAGCGCCGCCACCCCAAAAGCTACCCAACGCATTAAATGCGCCATTACTCCGACTGAAACCCTAAGCTGAGGGCAAAAAAAAAAAAGATAGATAATAAATAATAATAATAATAATAATAATAAATAAATAAATAGAAAAGGGGGGTTCATAGGATAAGGGCGATGGCACCAGAGTCCACCCTCTTGGCCAAATCCCAGGATTTGGGCCTGAGTTCACCCTCTCGGCAAATCCCCAGGATTTGTGAATCCCCAGGATTTGCGCCCGAGTTCACCCTCTCGGCCAAATCCCAGGATTTGTTCCCGAGCTCACCCCCTCGGCCAAATCCCCAAGATTTGTGCCCGAGTTCACCCTCTCAGCCAAATCCCCAGGATTTGTGCCCGAGTTCACCCTCTCGGTCAAATCCCCAGGATTTGTGCCTGAGTTCACCCTCTCGGTCGAATCCCCAGGATTTATGCACGAGTTCAGCCTCTCGGCCAAATCCTTAGGATTTGTGCCCGAGTTCACCCTCTCGGCCAAATCCCCAGGATTTGGGCCCGAGTCCACCCTCTCAGCTAAATCCCTAGGATTTGTGCTCGAGTTCACCCTCTCAGCCAAATCCCAAGATTTGCGCCCGAGTTCACCCTCTCGGCCAAATCCCCAGGATTGCGCCCGAGTTCACCCCCTCGGCCAAATCCCCAGGATTTGTGCCCGAGTTCACCCTCTCGGCCAAATCCCCAGGATTTGCGCTCGAGTCCACCCCCTCGGCAAAATCCCAAATTCAAATTCCCGAGCTCCTGCTTGGTCGGATCAGCTCCTGCACCATTCAAATTTTCGAGCTCCTGCTCGGTCAGATCAGCTCCTGCACCATTCAAATTCCTGAGCTCTTGCTCGGTCAGATCAGCTCCTGCACCATTCAAATTCCCGAGCTCCTGCTCTGTCGGATCAGCTCCGCACCATCCAAATTCCCGAGCTCTTGCTCGGTCGAATCAGCTCCTGCACCATCCAAATTCTTGAGCTCCTGCTCGGTCGGATCAGCTCCTACACCATTCAAATTTCTGAGCTCCTGCTCTGTCTGATCAGCTCTTGCACCATTCAAATTCCCGAGCCCCCACGCTCGATCAAATTAGCTCCTGCACCATCCAAATTCGCGAGCTCCTGCTCGGTCGGATCAACTCCAGCACCATCTAAATTCCCGAGCTCCTGCTCGGTCGGATCAGCTTCTGCACCATTCAAATTCCTGAGCTCCTGCTCGGTCGGATCAGCTCTTGCACCATTCAGATTCCCGAGCTCCCACTCGGTCGGATCAGCTCCCACTCCGATCAAGTCCCCGAGCCCTGCTCGGTCGGATCAATTCCTGAGCTCATACTCAGTCGCATCAGCTCACGCTTCAATCAATTCCAGAGCCCCTCTCGACTCGATCAATCCCTGAGCCCCTACTCGAGATTAGTCCAATGCCACCACAAGCCAGCAGATGAGCACAAGACCTCATCTCCAGCACCCTAGTCGGGCACCTCGAGAAGGCCTTCCCGGGGGGGAAAGAATGATATGGCAGATGTTGACCTGGCCGCCACGTCATCATGCCCTCGGACAGCTGGCCCGCCGACGTGGCAAACCCGACGCGGGCAGCCGGTCGGATGCAGTATGGGGGCGTCAGTGGACGTATAGCCGACCTGACAAAGGTAAGGTTGGCACCCCCTACCTGCAGACGCACGCCTTACTGCAAGGACGGCGGGCGTGGTGGAAGGGTACGATGGCACGGTAGGCCATAAGGGCAGTAAGGTTACCAGGTACGAATAGCCTACAACACTCACTATAAAAGCTCCTACACCTCTACGGGGCAGGGGATCGCAAAAACCAACCACTGAACTAACTTGACCGTCGGAGGGGTCACGTCGGGAACCTACCCGACGCGACCTTCTTGCAGGAGTCAGCGGCTGACCCGAGCTGGAATACTTCAGCCCGACCCAAGCTCCACCATTCCAGTAGCCGACTTCCCGAGCCGAACCCCGAGGTTCCACCCATCCGACCGAGCTCCAACTCCACACCGGGACGACCGCGGGCGAGCTAGCGCACACGGGCCTAAACCAACAGTGCTTGCTTAACAGACCTGGAGGCGAAACGCATCTACCAAGCAAGCACCATATTTGACACTAACAAAGTGAAAATAATTATAATCTATAGTGAGTATGGAGAGATAAATAAAGTATCACATTATGATAAAGTTTATCATGAAAGAATAAGGTTATGAAAATAATAAACCACTAGTAAATTAGATAATAAAAATATATAAATATAATCATAACAATTGGGTCTTGTAACTCTTATCTATAACTCTATAAATAGATGAGTTTTATGATGGTAAAGTATGAAAAAAATAAGAAAAACAAAAGTGTGGAGACTTATCTTCAAGAAATTAAAAAAAAATATTTTGTCTCTTGTTTAATCCCTCAATTCTTTCTCTCTCTCTCTCTCTCTCCCCCCATCTTTTTCTTTTCAAGGTGATCAAAATTCAAATCACAAAAACAAATTTCTATGCACATGCATTGACCCAAGATTCTACATTGATGGGAGCTCCCTGCACAATGGACCATTTTTTTTTTTCAGAATGGAATTGTCAAAGGTTTAATCCTTTTCAATTCTATCAGTAAATCAGTAGAGGATCGGAAAATAAAAAGAAGATATATATATAAATGAGATATCCAGCAACATAAAAAAGAAAAGAATTGAACAAAGTAAGTTGTGAGTATTTGTTGATCTAAGATGTATTCATATTAATGAAACGAATGACATTATTTCAATAAATTCATATTAATGAAACGAATGATCTATTATTTCAATAAATTCTCTATTGATAGAAGTTGATGTAGACTCTTACATGAAGTCTCACATATCATGGTCGATTGTAGAAGAATCTTTTGAGGAATCGACCTAAGATATTTGATCCGTGCATAATATCATAAATCGGACATAAACTTATGATTACTATTTAGTATCAATAATGAGCTTAAAAATTATCTAAAAAGTAAAATTTAGATATTTTCACATTGTCGAAGAAAATATTATTTTATTTTATTATTTTTCCTTGTTTCCACCTACTAGCAGCGTTAAAACGACTATCTATATTTATTAGTTAGTATTTTTTTTTAAAAAAAACATAACATAAATATTTTTTAAAAAAAATATTACATATGACACTCACATATAAATTAGATATGTAACTTGTAACAATATATTAATCAACTAGAATATCTAATGGTACAGATATTGACAATCAAAATACATGTTCAGATTGCATCATTTTATTTTTGGCCGTTTCGAAGACCACATCATTGCTGTGAATGATACGCTTCTGCTGCTGTATTCTTTTCGGCTTCTCCTTCTTCATTTCGATGAACTAAAAGAAAGAAATGGCACCACCCAACAGCCATGAAGGCAGCATGGACGTGGCACCAAGTCAGAATGTTTCTGGATAATGTTGTTTACTTTCCATGCCAAATGTTTTTTTTTTTTTTAATACATTGAACTTGACCGATGCATTGACTTCCACAGGCGTTATCTGGGCACAGATATTATCTTGCATGACTCCGTCCACCTCTCTCATCGCCCACCCACAAAGAAGACGCATAATCCAAAGTGACAACTTGTCTTCATAACACAATATAGGGATGTGGACAAACGAAGATTCACAGTGATGTCCCACTAATTCAAATCCACAGGAATTTAAAGGGCATTGACCCACAAATTATTATTATTATTATTATTATTATTATTATTATTATTATTATTATCATCATCATCATCTTTCAGCTACTGAGATATTGTCACGAACAAGTGTCGGTGATTTTTAAGCAGTAGGCTGCCGAATAAACTTGAAAATTTGAAACTCTTGACATGGATAGAATTTTGTGCTCTGCGACCTTAATATTTTAGTGAGTCATTCCAACTACTGTAGATTATGATGACCACTTACCAGCTAAATCTTGCAGTTGTTGGTGGTGGCAGTTACCTTGCACACCAAAAGCTTTGCGTTGGGTATCTAATGGTAGATTGAGATAGCTCGTCGCTATCTTCTTCCCTGAAATGTCTTGCCTCTCATGGTGTTGGCTCATCGTAGATCATGTGCTCCTCGGCGAAGGATTCGATAGGTGGCGCCGATTGAGCTTCTTTGTCCACCCAGTGTTTGTTGTGCTTTTCCAGCTCTACGTGTTTTCGCAGCTGCTGATCAGAAGCTTATCGAATCCAATCTTTTGCGCCTTCCGTCTTGTCCGCAGTGTCATCATGTCAGTGTTCCTATTCGTGAGATGTTTCCTGCTTCACACTTCTGAGGTGGATGACATCTCATCTTTCACGACCAATGCTTCTCAGGCTCTCGCAAATCCTGATATGTTTCAGTGCAATGTGACACACGATGACTGTAGTGGTCATCTACAAGTGTGCAGCCTGAGATTGTACTCGGAAGGAAGCGAGGATGAAGACGAAGGGCACGAGGAATCGACTCTTCATGTGGAACACTCGAATTTACTCGGGGAAGTCAACTTCGCATCAGCAAATCACCATATATTTCCAGGTTTACAAGAGAAAGTGTATGAACTTGATGATGAAGATGATGAGGAATCAACTGCAAGTAGCGTGGGAGACGATTTATATGATCCAAGACCATCGTTAGATATCTACCGGTATGGGCATGCAGGTCGAATGGGGGGTGATCATGGAGGGCTGATGGTGCAAAAGGAAGATGATCTAGAAGATATCGACGGCTATTCTGAACATGTCTCGGTACTCAGAACTGGAAGCACAAGGGTTGAAATCGATTTGTTCTACGAAAACTACAGTGGAAGGATGAGGTGGTTTGATCAACTCAATGCCGAAAGAAGAATTGCAGTAAGTATGTATTCTTTGATTAATAAGTAGTAGACGATGATTAATTGGCTTCACCAGCATAAATGATGATCTTCCCATAGATCTCCAGGGATTTTTAGGGGAGATGAAATCAGTGTTTTGTATTGGTTCTTATATAGCAAACAAACATACTTGTGCAGGTGTTGTTTTGGACAAGAAATTGGGGGCTACAAGTTTCCACGACAGAATCGATCCTCTTAAGTTTTCCTTCCCTGGAGTTGCTCATAGAAAGCTTGCCAAAAGCATAGAAAGCGATTTCGAGTTGGTGTATGTGGGTCAAGCGTGCCTGAGTTGGGAAGCCCTTTGCCAACAGCATAGAAAAGTGAAGGTGATTTCTGATGCGCACAGGGGACGTTTCCATGGGGAAGTAGCAGAGAAGTTTCAGCAGTGTCAGATACTGCTGGAGAGGTTCACGGAGACTGAGAACTGTGAAGGCAAAAGGTTTTGGAATTATGCTCAAACTAGATTTTGTAATGCACAGCTTCTTCAAATTCCAGATGTTTCAGGTAGTATTCAGCTTTTACATTCATTCATTCGTTTCTTTTTGACCCCATCTGCTATAGATAGATTTCCTAATGCTTTCTGCTTCATCGTAAATTTATGTCATATAGAAATTTGGTCATGTTTTTTATTTATATCAAGAGGGACTTAAGAGAAGTATTTGTGTGATTCTGAAAGGTTATGTAGAGGATGTGGGAGAAGGTATGAAAGGAGAAACAATGGAGGGAAGCCAAGTCTTGGAGGCCATTGAGAAAGCCATGAGTTCCTTTTGGCTTTTCCTCACGACTGACGACAATAAAAGGTGTTGGGGATTCTTGAAGAAGCTCAAGTTGAGTGATCGCCAAGTAGAAGACCCAAAGGACTTGCAACTCTTTACCGCCCTATCCAAGGAAGCTCACAAGGTCAGAACTCTGCAAAATATATATATATATATATAACCTTTCAAATTAATCATAAGTTTGATACATAAGGAAGGCTCTCATCAATCCATGAGTTTAGGAAGGATCAATATATATAACCTTAATTTATTTTTATTTTTTTGTCACTATCTTGAATCATTAGACTAAAAGGACATTTATGGCAGAGTTGGTTTCGTTTGTCTATTTTTCTTCAGAAGAACACAAAGATGAAGGTGTTGGTGAAGAAGAGCCGCCGCTGCACGAAGAAGAAGAAGACTACACCACCTCACGAAGAAATCCAAGTCGACAACTTAATTTGCTTGGTGGATATCAATCTGGTGATAAGGGTGCTAAAGATGTCAGTGGTCACATCTGCACAGCTCAGGTGGTGTCACGAGAAGCTCAGTAGCATAGAGTTCGAGCAAGGAATTGTTCGGACTCCCAACGCCGACGGTGGTTTATTATTCCCACACTCGTAGCACATTCTAAAATTAGTGGGAGCCATAAGTGATGCATGTAAATTTCGGAATTTTTATAGTAATCTCCAAAAAAGCTTAAGAAATATGTTAACAGAAAATTACATATTCGGATTGTTTTTATTATTATTATTATTATTATTGACTTTTTTCTATAAAGGAGCACATCTCTTACTCGTTATGATCTTTGAAATGTCCCTCATAAGATAATACTTGATTATATTTTATGGACCGATGCATATGATGAATCAATCATATTTCTTTTTTTTTTTTTTTTTTGACACATCTATCAAAATATTATAAATTTATTAAAAAATTATAACCGAGACAAACAAATAAACACAAAACTCAAAAGAAGTCAACTCGTATACAAAAATAAAATTTTAAATAGATATTTTTATCAATTTTAGAATAAGAACAACCAAATATGAAGATTTATTAATTATGTTTTTAACATATCTACTAATATATTATAGTGCTTTTTGAAAAAACTTGTAGTGTATTTAACACATCCATCTATCAAAATAGTGTAGACTTATGTAAAAATATTATAACTAAAAAAAAAAAGATTAGTTCATACCGTATATATCGAGCAGATATTACACAAATTATCTTGTCAGGAGTACTTGAAAAGATTATAATAAATAGAAGATGCCCTTCGAAATTTTTTTAAAAAAAAACACTACAGTATTTGCAAGTGTTTGTTTGCCCTTACATATTTAGCATCCATAGTGAAAAAATAAATATATACTAAATCATCAGATAACAACTCTACTAAGATACTAAAGTGATTTTTAGCACATCTACGAAAATACTATAGATCTATCTATACGATAATATTATAACTAGAAAAAAATAGATTGGTTCATCATATTGACTAGTTCATATAATATAATAAATATATTAAGTAGATAGATATTACGCCAATTGTGGTGTCGAAAGTCTTTGAAGGGAATCCATAGTGAAAAATAAATAAGCAGTAAAGCATCTGATAACAATAGAAATAAGGGTTTATCTTTACTCATCCTCTTCTTGATTCTTTTGCTTGGGTAATATGTGTGTTAACATAAAAACTATAATTATGTAAAATTTTATATAGAAAAATTATTATGTTAGGATTTGAAATCAAATAATACGATATATGTTTACGATGCGTACATTTAGATGTCATCTGATTGAGATCGAATTAGATCTCAAGAGCACCGCCTGTTGGATCTGAATATCGTTGAATATCGATCTGCAAGGAGAACTAGAATAGATCTAGACCCCTTCTCATCCTTTCACAAGACCACTATAATTGATGGTTTTGGGGAGATCGAGATAATAACCGTAATCTCTCTAACTTTATTCCCTATTATTGTTCTGTGTCTTTCCGTGACTTTCCGTACATTAGGTTTATAGTAGGTCCTGTCTATTTATAGGTGAGAGCAGAGGATCTATGGTAAGTTATTAGGAGAGTTCCTTCCATCAAGGGTATCCCCTAAAATATCCTAATATAATATGGATTTTATTTAATATTGGCTAATATCTTTTATCAGAATCCAAATAATCCATAATATATCTTATTCAATTAATAAAAGATCACATAATCTTACATTCTCCCACTTGGCCCATTAATTAATAAGATATAAAAGATATCCAAAATTAAAATAAATAAAATAAAATTTATTTCAAAATAATTTATATAATTAGATTTTAAAAATTTTGAAAAGCATTTTATACATGGCCATCATTTTAAAAATAAGCCAATAAGTCCAATAAGCATAATAATAAATAATATATTCAGTCCAACTATCAATGTGAGTCATAGCGGTTATATGTCATCAATGTCACACTTTCTTCTATGTACTATAACACTGTTAGTCTTTCATTATATAGTCTATAATGACCCCTATAATTTGTCTTGTCAAGACAATCTTGTTTCTTACATTCAACCATAATATGCATAAACATAAACAAAAATAAGATAGCATAAACAAATAACTTTAATTATACAAAAGAAATATCAATAATAGCATCCACTTAAACATGCATCACCATATCCTTTATGGCTTGCTCACAAGCCTCATTCTAATAACATATTCTTTAAATATTTTATACTGCAAAGCTTTAGTAAATGGATCAACAATCATTATAGTGGTGCTCAAAATTTTAATTGACACTTATTGTTTCTGGACTCTTTCTCTAACCACCAAGTACTTTATCTCAATATGCTTGGAACCACTATAGTACTTGTCATTCTTAGAGAATAAAACTGTTGTAGTATTATCACAAAATATCTTCAGCGGCTTGACAATTGAGTCGACCACACCAAGTCCTAAGATCAAATTTCACAGCCATAAAGCTTGATTTGTAGCCTCAAAGCATGTTACAAATTCAGCTTCCATCGTAGATGATGCAATAAGTGATTGGTTTACATTTTTCAAGAAATTGCCCCACCAGCCAGAACATAAATCCTGAAGTGGATTTTCTACTATCGAGGTAATTTGTAAAATCAGCATCTAAATATCCCGTTACTTCAAGCTGATCTGATTTTCTATATGTAAGCATAATATCTTTTGTCCCTTGCAGATATCTCATTACTTTCTTTGCAGCTTTCTAATGTTCCATTCCTGGGTTACTCTGGTATCTACCCAATATTGCCACTGCAAAACTGATGTCTAGTCTTGTACAGGTTTGAGCATATGATAGACTTTCAATTACGCACACATAAGGAGTATTCTTCATTTGATCCCTTTCTAAGTCATTTTTCGGACACCGGTTTTGACTGAATTTTTCACCTCTAGTAATAGGTGTATCATTGGCTTTACAAAGCTGCATATTAAACCTCTCCAAGATATGATTAATATAATCTTTCTTAGACATTCCTAACAAATCTTGAGATCTGTCCTTGAATATCTCAATGCTAATAACATAGGATGTCTAATTCATATTAACCATCTTAAAATTCTTGTTGAGAAATATCTTAGTTTCGTGCAACAAATCAAGATCACTACTGGCAAACAATATATCATCCACATATAAGACCAATATAATAAACTTACTCCCACTAACCTTCAGATATATACACTGACCGATGGTGTTTTCCTTAAATCCGAAGGAAGTAATGGTATCATGAAATTTTATATACCATTATCTGAAAGCTTGTTTAAGGCCATAAATGGATTTCTTAAGTTTGCAAGCCCAAATTTCCTTTCCCTTTTCTATGAATCCTTCTAGTTGTTCCATATAAATTTTCTCATCTAGATCCTCATTCAAAAATGTTATTTTCACATCCATCTGATATAACTTAAGATCATAATGAGCTACTAATGTCATGATGATCCTTAATGAGTCCTTTCGAGAAACTGGAGAAAAGGTCTCATGGTAGTCAATGCCCTCTTTCTGAGAAAAACCTTTGGCCACAAGTCTGGCTTTATATCATTCGATATTGCCCACTAAGTCACATTTAGTTTTAAAGACCCATTTACAACCGACTCTTTTACAATTATTGGGTAATTCAACGAGTTCCCAGACACCATTCTGGTCCATTGATTTTAACTCATATTTCATTGCATCATACCATTTTTCAGAATCATTACTTTCTATGGCTTATGAAAATGATAAGGGGTCTCTTTTCATTCCTATATCAAAATCTGATTCTTACAGATATACCACATAATTATGAGAAATGGCATGTTTCCTTTTTCTTTAAGATCCTCTCAAATCTGTCGATTGTGATTATTTTACAAGACTATCAACGGCGACATCTACATCATGTGAAAATTCCTAAATGTTATTTTGTTGTTCATCTTCATTAATTCTCTCATTGATTTTAGGAACAACAATTTCTCGAATATAGGATAATATAGGAGAAGAAGCCTAAATCTCCTCAATATCAAAATTAATCCTTCGAGACTTTTGACTTCCACTGATTTCATCATTTTTTAAAATTTTACATTACCAGATTCTACTATCCTCGTATTATGATTAGGATAATAAAATCTATATCTCTTGGATCTTTTCGGGTAATCAATAAAATATCCATAAATTATTCTTGGAGCTAATTTATTTTCATGTGGATTGAATACTCTTATCTCTACAGGACACCCCTAAATATGTAAATGTCTCAAACTGGGTTTCCTATCAATTCATAACTCAAATGGAGTTAATGGAACTGACTTACTAGGAACCCTGTTTAGGATGTACATAGATATTCTAAGAGCATCACCCACATTGACTCAGGTACAGAGGAATAACTCATCATGCTTCTAACCATATCCATAAGAGTACGTTTTCGTCTTTCAGCAACACCGTTCTGTTGTGGCACACCTAGTAATACATATTGAGCATAAATACCCCCACTGTTCTAGGAATCTAGCAAAAGGACTAATATTCTGACCGAATTCATCATATCTGCCATAAAATTCATCACCCCTATCAGATCTGACAATTTTAACTTTTCTATCTAATTGTCTTTCGACCTCATTTATGTATACTTCAAGATTGTCAACGGCCTGAGACTTTTCATGTATTAGATAAGCATAGTCATATCTGGACATGTCATCTATAAATGTGATGAAATACATTTCTCTACTAAAACAGGGAATATGGAGTGATCCGCATATATTAGTATGAATAATTTCAAGAAGTTCTTTAATTTTTGTGGTATTTTTCTTTATATGCTTAGTTTGCTTTCCTTTAATGCAATCTATGAAAACATCAAAATCAGTGAAGTCTAAATATTTCAAAATATTATCCTTCACTAATCTTTCAATTCTTTCCTTGGAGATATGACCCAAAAGTCTATGCCACAATATAGAAGATCTTTCATTATTGGAATTATATTTCATTCCAATACTTGATTGCAGGGTCAATAATGTATTTGCAAACTCAAGATTCAAATTAATTCTGTACAAACCATCACACATAATTCCAAAACCAATTTTTATTGAATCATAAAATATGTTGAGTTTACCATTACCAAAAGAAACATAATATCCTAACTCATCAATTCTAGACAGAGGAATTAAATTTCTAGAAATTATAGGAATAAAACATGTATCATTTAGATCCATCAGATGACCCGTCTCTAGGCGTAAGCGATAAGTCCATACTGATACCACTTTTGCTTTGAGACGATTTTCCATAATTATGAATCTTTCATGTTCTTTTGGTTTCCGGATTGAAAAGAATCCCTGCATATTATTAGTAACATGAGTTGAGCGCCAGAATCAATCTACCATGTATTAGAAGGAACTTCTGCAATGTTTGATTCAAAACATACAAATGTTGAGTTTATACCTTTCTTTCCGAACCAAGTCCTCCGTTTAATGCAGTCCTTCTTTACATGTCCTTTCTTGCCACAAAAGAAACATTTTACTGTGATGGATTTCTTTTCAATAGTATGTCTAACACTTACAGACCCGACAAATTTTTTTGATGGATAATGCTTCGATTTTCTTTTCTTGTTATCAACTCCTTGAGTAGTTGTCAGTATATTATATGAACTTTCTTGCCTTAATCTTAATTCTTCTTGAACACACATACTAGTTAACTCGTTCAAGTCTCACTTATCCTTATTTGTATTATAGTGAATCTTGAATGGGCCAAACTTAGAAGGAAGAGAATTAAGAATGAATTACACAAGGAAAGATTCATCAACATTCATTCCTAACGCCTTAAGTTTCGCAGCTTTGTCAGTCATATTGACGATGTGATCCTGAATTCCTCGAGTACTATCATACTGAGTTGTAGTCAGTTCTTTTATTAATGTGTCAGCCAATGACTTATCAACAGATTTAAATCTATCTTCAATAACCTTTAAATATTCATGTGTGCTAGTTATAATCGGTAATGAAGTTTTTATATTATTTACAATTATCATCTTTATGAACATTAAACTGAGCCTATCAGATCTTTCCCAAGCCTTCATTTTATTGACTTGTTCCACGGTACTTTTATCAGTTAATTCTGTGGGCTTTTTAACAAACAATGTCAAATCGAGATCTAATACGCCCACTGTAAATTGCACATGCTCTAACCAGTCTGAATAATTTGATCCAGAGAGTAGAGGGACACTAGAAGCATGAGAATGTATAGACGGGATTACCACTGTAGAATATAAAATAACATTAATGCTTTGAGTTTTACTGAAATATGATGAACTATTGATATCATCAATATTTAACCTTTGGGTAAAAATATTGACATATTTAGTGTTCACACAAGATCATTTATGGAGAACTGATAACATTCTTGTGGAATAGTTTTGCTAGCTTTGGGTATACAATTCTAAACTGCAAGGATATTCAAAACATTATCATCCTACCCCATCACATAATTATTTAAAATATATTATCCTTTAGGATTATCTAAATCTCCTAATTATGCATGTAATTTTGAATATTATTTCCTTAATGTCATTGAGGACTTGTTCCTCAATGTAATTTTATAAATTATTGATCTAGGCCACTTTTGTGACTACAAGACTAATGCGGTAATATAAAATATAAATAAAATTATCATATGAATGATAAGATTTTAATTATATTTCATATCCTATAAGCCTACCATCCCAGGCTACTTTAGCAGCTACCGATCAGGTATAACTTAAAGAGATGAACTATAAATAAGATTCATCAACTTCATTTGAACTAATTTATGCTGAAATAGTTTAATAATATAATATCAACCATACTAATTATTGAATACTTAATCAGCAGGAAAAAAACTCATATGATAACTGTAATCATGATAATACATGATGCATTCATGTTAAAAGTAAATATCATTTCACAATTACTAACATTTGTATGTGAATAATAAAATAAATATCGAAGAAATAATAATTAGATTTAACACATGCAATTGTAATTCATATGAGAAAACTATAAAGAAATAATAATTTATAATTTTTTAATTAAACTAATTACTTTTATTTAATTGGAGAAGCTCATAAGTCCAATTAAATAAATTGATCAAAATAAAATATAATCAATAAATAATCAAAATATAATCATAATTAAATTTTATTAGATTATATATTGATCAATTTTATAATTGATAAAGTAAACCATAATTTCTCAATTTTATAATGGCAGAACTATAATTCTAAAAGAATATAAAAGAATTATAGAATTTTTTAAAGGGTAAAAATGTTTTAGGATTAATAAAACATAAATAGGGTAAAATTGTAAATAATCCTATTCAATTGAAGGATAAAACTATAATTTCAGTGAATGGTAAAACTATAATTTAAGCCTAATGGCAAAACTATAATTTTTCACTTAACGGTAAAACTGTAATTTTCATTCAATGGCAAAACTGTAATTTTCTATTTAATGGTAAAACTATAATTTTTCAGGAAAAAAACCCTAACTTTTCCCCTTCGGCCGCCGCCGCCGACTGTGCAGTTTGTGTGGCCTGCACGGCGGTCTACGTGCCACACAAAAAATGTAGCAAAATTACAGCGTCTTTTCCACGATGCACAACAATCATTAAGAATCGTTCGCAATCAAACGATTAAAATTAACATATAGGAAAATATATCAATAAGATATTTAGATCAACGCATCGTAAACAAAAATAATAGATCTAATATTTTTGATCTCAAAACCTAGGCTCTGATACTAATTGTTAGCATAAAAACTATAATTATGCAAACTATTATGCGGAAAAACTATTATACTAGGATTTGAAATCAAATAATACGGTAACTATTTACGATGCATATCTTTAGATGTCATCTTATTGAGATCGAATTAGATCTCAAGAGCACCGTCTGTCGGATCTGAATATCACCGAATATCGATCTGCAAGGAGAACTAGAATGGATTTAGACCCGTTCTACTCTCTTATTATCCTTTCACAGGACCAATGTAATTGATGGTTTTGGGAAGATCGAGAGAACAACAGTAATCTCTCTAACTCTATTCCCTATTGTCGTTCCGTGCTTTTCTGTGCATTAGGTTTATAATATCTCTTGTCTATTTATAAGTGAGAACAGATGGTCTAGGGTAAGTTATTAGGAGAGTTCCTTTCATCAAGAACATCCCTTAAAATATCTCAATATAATATAAATTTTATTTAATATTGATTAATCAAAATCTAAATAATCCATAATATATCTTATTAAATTAATAAAAATATCATATAATATTACAATGTGTCGATCGACTCGACCTCGACGACCTTTTACTAGGTAGGTAGGTAGGTAGGTGGGTGGGTTGGGCATCTCATCTCCCTACGATGGACTCACCGACCGCCAAAACACGCCTCCGGACCCCACAACATCATCCCAACAAGAATCTGCTTTTGCTTCGACTGGAATATGGTAAAGCCACCGAGCACTTTACCTGCAAAGTACAGCAAATTAATTAGTAGGAGCCCAAAAAAAAAAAAAAAAAATTAATCTTTGCTTCCTCCCTCGCATCGCATGCATGTATTATGTATGTCCACGTTTTTGTGATGATTGATTGATTCACAAACGTCGTCGTCCAATGGTAATAATAAAGGCCGATAAGTGAGAATGTGTCTCAGCATCTGTGTCCGATTCTTACTTACTTACCATCCATTCATAACCTGCAATACCTAAACATATTACTTTTCACCATATAATTATTCTACTTACAACAGCTTTTGTTATGGTTTTTTGACAAGAAAAAAAAAAGAAAAAAAGACGATTACATCCAATTCGGTTAGCATCACAATCAATCAAAAACTCGAATTTCTTGTACTTAAAATATTTATATTAAAATCATTAATAATTTTAAAAATAAAACAAATAACATATTACCGTTTTATACTTGAATTCTACTTACAATATTTATATTGGAATCCCTGTCATTTTGAAAGGGAAACAAATAGTTACATTTGTCCGAACGTCGTCAACTGCATGCACAAAAAACATAAAACATGACAGCACGTACTAGATTGACATGAAATTGATGAGTAAAAAAAAATAAATTACAAGATCCTTTTTGTATCTAACACATGTGATACTGATATAAATAAAATTATTTGTTTTATTTTTAAAATTATAAAGATCACAATATAAATTTAGATATTACATAACGTAATATGTAATTAGCCCTGAACTCTTGAGCGCTAGAGGTTGAACATTTGCATTTTACTTTGATGGTGAATTATCCTCTTTTATGTCAGAAATAAAAAAGAAAACTTTGCTGGCCACATAATAAATAATTCCTTAAATTGTATCAAGAAAAGCATCCATATAGTCATCGTTTGGAGGTGTCTAACTTGCTTTTCCAAACAGCTGTAGCTTAAAAGGACAGATTCCTATAAGGATGCCTTCTTTCCCACTTTGTTTTTGCTGTTAGGTTGGACTGTTTAAAATTGAGGTTTCATGTTCTATTATAATAATAATAATAATAATAATAATAATAATAATAATAATAATAATAATCCTCTTTCTTGCTTTATGTTAGAGTTGGCTATCAGATACGACACAAATGGGGGGAGGCAAAGAAATATGCTGTGCGAGAAAAGTGGCTCACTCATTGCTCTCTCCATGGTGGGGCTCTCTCTTGTGGAGAGAATCCAGCAAAGTGGAAATAGATGTGGAATAACATCAAGAGAAAAGAAAAAAAAAAATCTTTATTTTCTATCCTTTTGAGACACAAAATTGAGCTGTTTTACCTCCTCTCTCTCTCTCTCTCTCTCTCTCTCTCTCTTACCTTCTTTTTCTGTTCACTGCGTTAGGATTCCTTTGCCTTTATAGTCAAAGAAGGTTTCAAAAGGAGAAAGAAGAAACGATAGATGCCATAGAATGGAGATCAAAAGCAAAGATGAGGCACAGCTCATGCACATACATACTCTTCCACCCCACCCACCCCCAATGTGCATCCACATTCGAAGACAAAGTGAAAGCCCACCCAAATCGAGATGGCATCTTTGACAATGATAATTTAGACAGGCACCAACCCGGTGATTTCCCCTCTGATGATGCAGCATCAATCATCTTGCCATTCCCCCATGGATTCCAAGCCGCGACTGAAATGGACTTCTCAGCTTCATCAACTCTTCGTCGACGCAGTCTCTCAGCTCGGCGGAGTCGATAGTAAGCTCGAATCCTCTTTGCTCATCACTTGATCGTCATGCCATCTCACATACAAAAAACAAAAACACACTCTTCTTCTTCTTTCTGCAATCGCAGAAGCTACACCCAAACACGTGATGCGTGTAATGGGAGTTCCTGGACTCACTCTGTACCACCTGAAGAGCCATCTGCAGGTCTTTTTACGTGACTCAGTGGATCCTTATCTCTTTCATCTGTATTATGAAACAAAGCAGCTTCACCCACCGTGTCTCTTGATGCAGAAATATAGACTAGCGAAGAATCGAGAATCAAGCATTCTCCACGGAAACAGGCGACGAGGTTGGGCATCTTCCTACTTTCTGTACGTGGGTCTTTCGATTTCTTAGACATGGGTTTGTTGTTGTAGCAGATGTCAAGGTGACGCACCAGTGGACTTCGGAGGAGGACACAGCCACCCAGGATGAGGCGGATGAAGCACCACCACCGCAGTGCGAGTACGCGGGGATCACAAACCGTTCTGCTTATCTTGATTCATTCTTGCAGCGTTGACTCTCTCTGCTCACCAAAATTGTTGTTGTGTGTGTTGGTTACAGAACCACGTTAAAGATGCAGATGGAGGTCCAGAGAAAGCTGCAGGAACAGATGGAGGCAAGTGCTTTAGGCGATAATACCCGTAGCCATGGATGGGTTCCAGCCAAATTGGGTCCTAATCGTTGGATATCCTCTCTCTCTCTCTCTCTCCCCCTCTCCCTCCTTTAGGTGCAGAGACACTTGCAGCTCCGGATCGAGGCCCAGGGTAAGTACTTGCAGTCAGTGTTGAAGAAAGCCCAGGAAGCACTTGCTGGATACAGCTTGAGTGCCATCGGAATCGAAGCCGTCAGGACCGAGCTCTCAGAGTTGGTCTCGGCTATGGACACGGAATGCCTGACCTGCTCCATCTCCCATGGTGATAGCTCCGCCGAGAGTTGCTTAACTTGTGGTGATGTGATGGAGCCAAAAGAAGGGAACTCGTTAAAGCAAGACCACAGCTCGTCTGCACTCCATCCGACCCAGGAATCCGATGAGTTCAGTCCAAAGACGACGAAGAGAATGCAGAACGAGGTGCACGACGATCTTTGCAGGGTAACGAAGAGAAGCTGCCGACAGAAGGAAGACCGGAGTAGCTTTACCATACAAGAAGAGCTTGACCTGAACGTATAGAAATCGCCTGATGTGTATGTAATAATAAGCTTTACCCCTGTTGTACTGTTGTAGTATGCTAGTTGATGGCTATGTTTCGAACACATCTATCGGGCTGTTTCACAAAGATTCAACTACTTACTTAACTGCAGTGGACTTTCCATCCAAAATAACTCGACTTCCATGAGAACCCAGTCTAAGTGATGTTGAAGAGGGCTCGGATTGATCTAAAGATTTAATTAGGTCTATTAATATTAGTATGTTGGACGTGTTGAAACAAGATACTATTTTTTTTGCTAAAGGGTCAAAAAAAACTAACCAAAATTAAAGGGAATTCCAATCTTCTCTCTACTATAGGGTCGATAACTTACTTTTACTCAATTAACTGTTGGTTCCATTGAAAGAAGAATGATACAATTCAGCATTTTTATCTCCCTCCCCTAATAAACATTTACAGGATGTTGGAAAAATATAATATCTAGCTCAACGGTGATCTTTGATGAGCGTCTCCACCTAAACAACTACAAAGTTCCTTTTTTGCTCTGATCATCCACTTTTCAACCTACATGATAATAATTCAATCAAGTAGTTTTCTTAAGCCAAATTGAGCATCTAAAACAGCCCAAGCTCTGCTCATGGGAGCTCAAAAAAAGGATCCAGACTTGATGGTCAATTGGGTAGTCCTCCTCCACACTTGGACCACCCGATTATTTTCAATCAAGTAATTTGAAACATCTAAAGGTCTTTCATCCACTTCATGGCATATGCTATGCTACTTTGTGATTCAATTGGTGGAAATGGTACTATGGAAAATTTGTTCCATGATTACTACTCGGATATGCTCAGCATGTTCGGCGATGGCGTCAGACTTGGTGGTCAATTAGACCTCCACGGTTGGGCCACCCGATTACATTCAATCTAGTTTGAAACATCTAAGGTCTTTCATCCACTTCATGGTGTGTGTTATGCTACTTCGTGATTCAGTCGGTGCAAATGGCATGATGGACGCTACTCAGATTTGCTCAGCATGTTCAGCGATGACATCAGGGCAAGACTCCGCTCGAAGAAGTTCCAAGCGATGGAAAGGTGGCACAAACTGCAACACGTAGTCTTCATCTGGATACATAAGTTCATTAATGTTCAGTTATGCCTCATGTAATGAGAAGAAAACACAGATTTTGAACATAAAAGATGAACTAATTCAATTTAGATTAAAAAAAAAAAAACTGACTTTCTTTGACAGTTCCATAGAGCCAACATAGAACTTCATCGGCAAAAGCAAGGCATACCCCCCCCTGCACAACCAACAAAAAGCAGAAAAACACATCATTAGTTCCAACTCTTCTCACGGCCCAGCTGATAATTCAGCCAAGTCACCAGTTGAAAAACCCAAAAATTTCAACAGACATTTGGGTAAGTCTGGCAACATGGAAAGTGAAGAGAGAATGGAATGTGACCTCCCTATTTTCCTATTACAAAGACAACCACCGATTACCCTTAGAATCCAGAACTTATTTTCCACCTCCCTATGGAATCAGCTGAGATTCTTAGTTTGACAATATCTCCTATTTCATGCTTCTTTTCAGAACACTAATATAAGATATCAAAAATATAAACATAACTTGCATAAACAATATAATCTACAAAATACATAAACTTACATAAGATAACACAAAGAAGTAATACAAGTACCAAACAATACAAAAGATAACATATAATATAAAAACAAAATATTAAACTAGGACAGCTTCATAGATGTATATTGTAATATTATATATATATATATATATATATATATAATAAAGAGTTATATAGAAAAAGATAACATGAAAATCATATAAAATATAAAATATCATATATATAAATAAATTAATCTATTACCCAAGTAAAGTATTGAGTTATCTTAATTATTGCAATCAATTTTAATTCTGATTTTAATTCCAAAATTCATAGACCAAATACAAAAAAGAGGACTTGCTTATTTTAACCAAGGTCTGCAATACCGATGTGTACCGTCGGTACTTGGTGGCACCACCGACTAGGGCTGTTTCAGCCCCGTTACCACCTGAAATCGGACGATAACGGTTGATTTCGACCATCGTCGGCCGCTGTCGGGCGGTAACAGTTGATTTTGACCGTCGTCAGCCGCTGTCGAGCAGTAACGGTCGATTTCAATCGTCGCTGGTCGATTTTGGGCGGTATCAGCCAAGGGAGAAAGAAGAGGGAGAAGAAAAGGGAGAACCTGGAGATTTGGCGCTGCTCTCCCGATCCCAATCCTCGTTCGCAGGATTCTTGGCGCTTTGCGAGGAGAATCTTCAGTGATCGCGAGGAGAAGAAAACATTTCTTCTCCCCGTTATCACGAACGGTCATTGCTCAACCGCAACTCTTTGTTCCGTGAACCGTTCGTCGCTTTTGTTGCTTGTACAGATGCTTGGCAACCTGTTTTGCCTTGGTTTTGTGTGATTTTGCCTAGGAATTTCGAGCAAAAACGGTCTGCTAGGCTGCAGAACGATCGCTCGTTGCGCGGAGCCAGAACAAGCCAAAACTGCCCAGTTTTGGGTCGTTTTCACGTGCTATGACGACCGAACTGAGCGAAGTAAAACGTCAGCCATCTCAGCCCTCTGGAACCCCCCGGGTGGCACAGGGCTGGATAGGGCTTCGGGATAGTAGTCGAGCATGAGCACTCAAAGAAATTGAAGTGATTTGCATCCGACACCCTTAGGAACCATTGTTTATGGACTTGCGACCGTTTTTACAGCCCTCTAAAGTCTTGTTTCGCTCTCTTTCTCTCTTTTTCTACTGCACACAAGGTGTTCGACGAATTGCTTGTAAGAGCTGCCCTCTTGGCGAGACGTCGGGACTTGTCCGTCGCTCGTCTTCAAAACTAATCAACTTCTCTTTTTGCAGGTCCTTCGGGACCCGCACGAGATTGCAATTGGGCTGACCCTTTACAGGCAAATACGCTTCGGCGTTTCATGACTTAGGCAATCCTAGCTAAGTCCGGAACATTGAACAAAGGTTGCTTTGTGACTTAGGCAATTCCAGCTAAGTCTACAAGTCAGCCACAAGGGTGCCACACGGCTGAGGCAAACTCAGCTAAGTCCGTGACATTGTGGTATCAAAGCAGGCAAGCAATTCGAACAAGCAAGCGAAGAGGATTCGCAATCTCGCCATGGCGAAGCACCGTGGTGAATCGTGCAAGATGGGGCAAGCCGGACCTTTGCCCCAAGCAGCCGCAAGTGGGCTGCAAGTGCAAACTCGCTCGTAAACTGCTGGAGCCGCTCATAAGGAGCGCGGCAGTGAACATAACGAGCGTGAAGTTGGGTACTCTCCGCGAGCGGAGGAGGCACAATCTGGTGCACCAACTAGGAAAAGGAGCCACAAGGAGAGACTTTCAACGGTGGAACTCGATATTCATGAAGCGAGCTTGTAGGAACTCTATCAAGACCAAGGCTCCTTGGGGTAGAGAGCTCGTAAGAAGCTGAATCTCGGATCGACAGGGTTGAGTCCCTGGTCGACCGACTGACGAAGGATACTAAAGACTCCGTACGACACCTACACGAAGTTGTGACGGAACTCACGGCTAAAGTGACGTTGCTCACTAGAACTCTTAATGCGAGAGGGAACAATACCCGCGCTGCACCACCACAAAGCTTCAGAGCACCAGAGCCGCATTTCTACGGGGGTGCTAGAGATGCCAAAGAGCTCGAGAATTTCCTGTTCGACATGGAATAGTATTTTTGTGCTACGAGGCCCGATTCGAAGGAAACCAAAGTTTCTATAGTAATTATGTATCTGAATGGAGATGCAAAACTTTGGTGGCGAACCCGTTAGGAAGAGATCCAATAAGGCCGATGCCGAGTGGATACACGGGAAGACTTGAAACGCGAGTTGAGAACGCAGTTTTTTGCCCGAGAACACAGAGTTCGTCGTAAGAAGGAAACTGAGACAACTCCGCCAAAGTACTTCCATCCGAGACTATGAAACAATTTTCGGCAATGATGCTAGATATACAAGACATGTCCGAAAAGGACAAACTATTCAGCTTTCTCGATGACTTAAAGCCATGGGCACAACAAGAACTAAATCATAGGAATGTCACCGACGTGGTCAGGGCAATTGCAGCCGCAGAAAGGCTAACTGATTTCGTTTCTTCGGAGGACTCGAGAAAGAAGAAACAATCCTCGGGAAATCGCCCAGCAAAGTACTCTCGTGCAAAGGAGTCTGGGGGCGAACAGAAGAAAAAGAGCTTCCACAATGGACCAAGCTCAAAAGGCAAAGCCCCGAAATCTGGTGGATGCTTCTTGTGTGGAGGATCGCATATGGTGAGGGAGTGCCCGCAAAAGCAGGCACTCAACGCTTTAACGGCATCAATACACCCCCACAAGTCGGACAAGGGCAAAGTCGTCGCCCTTAGTTCGAGCAGTTCGGAATCCAGCAACGACGAAGAGGAGTCGCAAGGACCCCGAATGGGAGCGATGCGTTTGTTGAATGCATTACGGGGTCAAGTGGGGGAAAGAACAAAGACAAAGATGCAGAAGGCAGCAAGTAGCAAACTGATGTATGTGGACATCAAGCTTAATGGCCAAACAACCCTTGCAATGGTAGACATCGGAGCTACCCACAACTTTATTGCCGATCGTGAAGCAAAGCGACTTGGACTTATCTTGGAGAAGAACCCAAGTCGCATGAAGGCTATGAACTCGGAGGCCAAACAGATCTCCGGATTGGCAAAGGGGGTCCCTATCAAGATTGGAACGTGGAGCGGATGCACAAACATGATGGCGATGCCATTGGACGACTTCCAAGTGATTCTTGGAATGGAGTTCATGCACGCGGCGAAGTTAGTGCCGATGCCATTCCTAAACTCGTTATGCCTAATGAGAGGCGACGACCCCTGTGTAGTTCCAGTTTCCCGAGGGAGAACCAAAGACCCACAGCAAATATCGGCACTCCAATTGAAGAAAGGAGTGCGAAAAGGGGAATTAACTTCCGTGGCTACTGTGAAGCTAGAGCCACTTGACGGGGAGGTCATTCACGAACCTGCTGTGGTGGCAAACGTTCTAAAGGAGTTCATAGGCGTCATGCCACTCGAGTTGCCGAAGACTCTACCACCACGCAGAGGCGTGGATCATAACATTGAGTTGGAGTCGGGAGTTAAGCCTCCAGCGAGACCACCCTACCGCATGGCCCCTCCAGAGTTAGCAGAACTGAGGAAGCAGTTAGATGAACTACTAAGCAGTGGTCTCATCCGCAATTCAAAGGCACCATTCGGAGCTCCAGTTCTCTTTCAGAAGAAACAAGATGAGAGCCTCCGATTATGTGTCGACTATCGAGCCCTGAACAAAGTGACGGTGAAGAACAAATATCCTATTCCGCTCATCGCGGATTTGTTCGATCAACTGGGCAAGGCCAAGTATTTCTCCAAACTCGACCTTCGATCGGGGCATTGGCAAGTGCGCATTGCAGAAGGCGATGAGGCGAAGACTACCTGTGTAACCAGATATGGAGCGTTCGAGTTTCTGGTGATGCCTTTCGGTTTAACCAACGCTCCAGCCACATTTTGTACTCTGATGAACCAGCTTTTCAAAGAGTATTTGGATAGGTTTGTGGTCGTCTACCTAGACGATATCGTCATCTACAGCCAGACACTCGAGGAGCACGTTGAGCACTTCGGATAATCTTCAGAGTCTCAGGGAGAACACCTTATTTGTGAAGAGGGAGAAGTGCTAATTTGCACAGACAGAAATTTTGTTCTTGGGGCATCGAATTGACGATGGTTCCATTCGGATGGACGAGTCAAAGGTGCAAGCTGTGGCAGAATGGTGAACACCAAAGAAGGTACCTGAGTTGAGATCCTTCCTTAGTTTCGTCAACTATTATCGGCGCTTCATTTCTGGATATTCGAAGCACGCAGCTCCACTGACGAAGTTGCTAAAGAATGAGCAGTCTTGGAGATGGTCGGACAAGTGTGAAACGACTTTCCAAGATCTAAAGACTGCTGTGTTGGAGGAACCAGTACTCAGATTACCAGACTACGGGAAGCCTTTTGAAGTCCATACAGATACTTCTGACTTCGCTATTGGGGGAGTACTTATCCAAGAAGGTCATCTAGTGGCCTATGAGAGTCGCAAGCTCAATAAGACCGAGCGGCGATATCTAGTGCATGAGAAAGAGATGACAGCGGTGGTCCACTGTCTACGAGTCTGGCGACACTACCTTTTGGGAGCACTATTCGTGCTAAGGACGGACAATGTCGCATTGAGTTACTTCCAGACTCAAAAGAAACTCTCCCCGAAACAAGCACGATGGCAGGACTCTTAGTCGAGTTCGACATGGTAATGGAGTACAAGCCCGGAAAGACAAATGTCGTGGCCGATGCATTGAGTCGAAAAGTGAAACTGGTGAATGCTATACAGTTGGAAGGCGGAGGCCAAGCAAGTCAATTGTACCCAAACTTTCTTTCCAGGATCAGGGATGAACTGTACAGTGATCCTCAAGCAATAACCCTAATGCAACTCATCAAAGAGGGCAAGGCGCGACGATTTTGGGTCCAGAAGGGACTCCTCTACACTAAAGGGAATAGAGTTTATGTTCCGCGAGCGGACAACTTGAGGTGTGAACTCTTGAGAGAGTGTCATGATTCTCTTTGGGCAAGACATCCGGGCATTCATCAGACAATGGCTCTCGTGGAGAGAGCATTCTATTGGCCAAAGATGGGGACAGATATGGAGGATTATGTTCGTATATGCCTTACGTGCCAACAAGATAAGGTAAAGCAACGAAAGCCAATGGGACTTTTAGAGCCGCTGCCGGTACCAGAAAGGCCATGGGAGAGCAATACTTGGACTTCATATCAAGCTTGCCCGCAGTAGGGGGACTTGGATCGATACTTGTAGTTGTCGATCGGTTTTCAAAGTATGCAACGTTTATTGCTGCACCCTTACATTGTTCAGCAGAAGAGGCGGCCAAGTTGATGATGAAGAATGTGGTAAAGTATTGGAGAGTTCCACACAATAACATTAGTGATCAAGATTCTCGGTTCTTGGGACGATTCTGGACCGAGCTATTCAATCTGTTGGGATCGAAGTTATACTTCTCCAAAAGCCTCCACCCCCAGACGGATGGTCAACCAGAAAGAATTAACTCACTGTTAGAACATAATCTCCGGCACTATGTGAGTGCTAATCAACGAGATTGGGTGAAGCTGTTGGACATAGCCCAATTCTCCTACAACTTGCAGCGGAGCTCTGCGTCCAACAAGAGCCCCTTCGAAATTATCACAGGACAACAGCCGTCGACTCCTCACACATTGGCCATTGAATATACGGGGAGTAGTTCGTCAGCATATCACTTTGCAAAAGAATGGCATCGAAATGCAGATATTGCTCGGGCCTACTTGTAGAAGGCGGCCAAAAAGATGAAGAAGTGGACAGACTTGGGAAGGCGACCCCAGAAATTTGAAGTTGGTGACTTGGTGTTGGTGAAGCTCCAACCAGCATCACTCCAGTTCTTTGGGCACAAAGTGCACAAAGGATTGGTACGCAAGTATAAAGGGCCTTTCCCAATCATCAGCCGAGTAGGCAACGTCTCCTACAAGTTACAGCTGCTAGCATGGTTCAAAATTCACAATGTCTTCCATGAAAGCAACTTGAAAGTCTACCATTCAGATCCGCAAGACGTCTCACGAAATATTTCAACTCGATTACCCCCAATCAGAGCCTCCTACGAAAAGCGAGTTGAGACTATTCTGGTGGATCGCAAGACTAAGCTACCCAACGGAGCAAAGCAAACTGAGTACTTGGTGAAGTGGCAAAAGCATCCCCGGACAGAAGCCAGTTGGGAGCCAGAAGACGCCCTATGACATGAAGAAGCCTACGTCAAAGCCTATCAACAAGCGTCGACGAGGGCGTCGACAAGTTAAGTGGGGGAGAATGTCACAAACGGTCGTCGCTCCACCGCAACTCTTCGTTCCGTGAACCGTTCGTCGCTTTTGTTGCTTGTACAGATGCTTGGCAGTCTGTTTTGCCTTGGTTTTGTGTGATTTTGCCTAGGAATTGCGAGCAGAAACAGTCTGCCAGGCTGCAGAATGATCGCTCGCTGCGCGAAGCCAGAACGACCCAAAACTGCCCAGTTTTGGGTCGTTTTCGCGTGCTGCGACGACCGAACTGAGCAGAGTAAAACGTCAACCATCTCAGCCCTCTGGAACCCCCCGGGTGGCACAGGGCTGGATGGGGCTTTAGGATAGTAGTCGGGTGTGAGCACTCAAAGAAATTGAAGTGTTTTGCGTCCGACACCCTTGGGAACCGTCGTTTGTGAACTTGCGACCGTTCTTACAGCCCTCTAAAGTCCTGTTTCGCTCTCTTTCTCTCTTTTTCTGCTGCACACAAGGTGTTCGACGAATTGCTTGTAAGAGCTGCCCTCTTGGCGAGACGTCAAGACTTGTCCGTCACTCGCCTTCGAAACTAATCAACTTCTCTTTTTGCAGGTCCTTCGAGACCCGCACAAGGTTGCAATTGGGCTGACCCTTTACGAGCAAATACGCTTCAGCATTTCATGACTTAGGCAATCCCAGCTAAGTCTGAAACATTGGGCAAAGGTTGCTTCATGATTTAGGCAATTCTAGCTAGGTCTACAAGTTAGCCGCAAAGGTGCCACACGGCTTAAGCAAACTCAGCTAAGTCCGTGACACCGTACAGGCTTCATGGGGTGTGCTATCACGAACGGTCGTCACGCACCCGTAGCATCTTCACTCAACGAATTGTTCGTCGCTTTTGCATGCTTGTACAGATGTTTAGCAGCTTGTTTTGCCTTCGTTTTATGTGGTTTTGCCCGAGAAATAGAAGCGAAAATAGTTTATAATGCTGTAGTTTTCGACTGCTCACCACGTCGGGCCAAAACTACCCAAAACAACTCTGTTTCGCGTGCTACTGATTGATTTTTGCAAACCACGGTGCGGTGCGAAACGTCAGCCATCTCCGACCCTTGGAACCCCCTAAGTTGCATAACGTTGGATGGGGCTTCAGTATATTATCAGGCATTGAACATTCTTTACAAGTTGAGATTGTCTTCACACCCGGCACCCGGTGAATCATCGTTTGTGGGCTTGCGACTATTCGTTCAACCTTCTAAAGTCCTTTTTCGCTCCTTTCTCTCTTGCACTCAAGGTGTTTGTTGAATTATTTATAAAGCTTCCCTCTTCGCGAGACGTCGAGACTTGTCTGTCACTCGCTTTCAAACTAATTAACCTTCTCTTCTACAAGTCCTTCGGGACCTGCACGAGGTTACATCTAGGCTAACCCGTTGCGGACAAATAACGCATGGGCGTTTCATGACTTAGGTAATCCCAGCTAAGTCCGAGACATTAGTGCAAGGGTGCTTCACGACTTAAGCAATTCTAGATAAGTCCGTAACTATGCCACAAGGGTGCCACACAACTTAGGCAAATTCAGCTAAGTCCGTGACATTGTGGTATCAGAGCGAGCAAACAATTCGAACAAACAACAAAGAAGTTTCGTAATCTCGCCATAGCGAAGAATCGTGGCGAATCAAGCAAGATGGGGCAAGCCGGACCTTCGCCCCAAGCAGTCGCAGGTGGGCTGCAAGTGCAAACTCGTTCTCAAGTTGTTGGAGCCGCTCATGAGCGTGGCAGCGAACACGAGAAGCGAAAAATTGGGTATTCTCTGTGAGCGGAGGAGATGCAATCTGGAGCCCCAATCGAGATAAAAAGCCACAGGGAGAGGCTTACAACGGCGGAAACCAACCTTGATGTTCTTGAAGCGAGTTTAGAAGAACTATACCAAGGCCAACGAAGGCTCCTCAAGGTAAAGAGCTCGCAAGAAGAAGCTAAATCTTGGATCGACAAGGTTGAGTCCCTAGTCGACCGACTGACGGAAGACACCAAAGATTCCATGCAACATCTGCACGAAGTTATGGCGAAACTCACGTCCAAAGTGAAATTGCTCACAAGGACTCTTAACGCAGGAGGGAGCAACACCCAAGTTACACCGCCACAAAGCTTGAGGGCGCCAGAGCCGCATTGCTATGGGGGTGCAAGAGATGCCAAAGGGCTCAAAAATTTCATGTTTGACATGGAACAATACTTTCGTGCTACGAGGCCCGACTCTGAAGAAACTAAATTTCCGATAGTAACAATGTATCTGAATGGAGATGCAAAATTTTGGTGGCGAGTCCGTTGGGAAGAGATCCAACAAGGCTGGTGTCGAGCGAACACATGGGAGGACTTGAAGCGAGAGTTAAGAACTCAGTTTCTACTCGAGAACACAAAGTTCGTTGCAAAAAGCTGCGACAACTATGCCAAAGCAGTTCTATTCGGGACTACGTGAAGCAATTTTCTGCACTAATGTTGGACATCCAGGACATGTACGAGAAAGATAAGTTGTTCAGCTTCCTTGATGGCCTGAAGTCGTGGGCACAACAGGAACTACATCGAAGGAATGTTAATGACGTGGTCGGGACAATTGCCATCGCAGAAAGGCTCACTGAATTTGTTTCTTCGGATGACTCGGGGAAGAAGAAACAATCCTCGGGAAATCGCCCACTCAAATATTTCTGAGCGAAGGAGTCCGTGGGCGAACAAAGAAAGAAAAACTTCCACAAAGGACCAAGCTCAGAAGGTAAGGCCCTGAAACATGGCAGATGCTTCTTTTCTGGAGGATCGCACATGGTGAGGGAGTGCCCACAAAAACAGTCACTCGATACCTTAATTGCATCGATCCACCCCCTACAAATCGGACAAGGGCAAGGTTGTCGCCCTTAGTTTGAGCAGTTCAGAAACTAGCAACGACAATGAGTCGCGAGGGCCCCGAATGGGAGCAATGCATTTGTTGAATACGTTGCGAGGTCAAGTGGGGGAGAACACGAAGGTAAAACCGCAAAAGGCAGGGAGTAGCAAGTTGATGTATATGGACATCAAGCTTAATGATCGAACAACCCGTGTGATGGTGGACATGGGCGCTACCCACAATTTTATTACCGTCGAAAAGCAAAGCAACTTGGACTGATATTGGAGAAGAACCCAAGTTGGATGAAGGCTGTGAACTCAGAGGCCAAGCGGATCTCCGAACTAGCAAAGGGGGTCCAAATAAAGATTGGAACATAGAGCAGGAGCACAAACATGATGGTGGTGTCATTGGACGACTTCCAAATGATTCGCGAAATGGAGTTCATGCACGTAGCGAAGTTGGTGCCAATGTCGTTCCTAAACTCTCTATGCCTAATGGGAGGTGACGACCCATGCGTGGTTTGAGTTTCTCGAGAAGGAACCACGGATCCACAACAAATATCAGCATTACAATTGAAGAAAGGGGTACGAAAAGGAGAATCAACCTTTGTGGTCACTATAAAGCTAGAGGCACTTGATGAGGAGGCCATTCAAGAACCTACTGAGGTGCCGAACGTTCTGAAGGAGTTATCAGACGTGATGCCAACCGATTTGCCGAAAACTCTGCCATCACACAGAGGCGTGGATCATATATTGAGCTGGAGTCGAAAGTCAAGCCTCCAGCGAGACCACCATACCGCATGGCCCCTCTAAAGTTTATAGAGCTCAGGAAGCAATTAGATGAACTGCTAAGCGATGGTCTCGTCCGTAGTTCAAAAGCATCATTCGGAGCTCCAGTCCTCTTCCAAAAGAGATAAGATAGGAGCATCTGATTATGCGTCGATTATCAAGCCCTCAACAAAGTGACAATAAAGATATCCCATCTCACTCATCGCGAACTTGTTCGATCAACTGGGCAAGGCAAAGTGCTTCTCCAAACTTGACCTTCAGTAGGGGTATTGGCAGGTGTGCATTACAGAAGGCGACGAAGCGAAGACTACCTGTGTGACGAAGTATGGAGCATTCGAGTTCTTGGTGCCTTTCGGCTTGACCAACGCTCCGGCCACATTGTGCACTCTAATGAACCAACAATTCAAGGAGTATTCGGACAAGTTTGTGATCATCTACTTAGACGATATCATCGTCTACAACCAAACGCTCGAGGAGCATATCGAGCACCTTCGAACAATTTTCAAAGTTTTCAGGGAGAACACTTTATTCGTGAAGAGATAGAAGTGCTACTTTGCTTAGACAGAGATTTTGTTCTTGGGGCATCGAATCAGTGGCGGTTCCATTCGAATGGACAAATCTAAGGTGCAAGCTGTGTCAGAATGACGAACACCAAAGAAGGTACCATAGTTGAGATCCTTGGTTTCGTCAACTATTATCGGCACTTCATAGCTGGATATTCAAAGCACGTAGCTCCACTTACGGAGTTGCTGAAGGAGCAGTCTTAGAGATGGTTGGACAAATGCGAAGCAGCATTCCAAGAACTAAAGACTGTTGTGTTGGAAGAACCAGTACTCAAATTGCCAGACTATGGGAAGTCCTTTGAAATCCATACAGATGCTTCAAACTTCACTATTCAGGAGGTGCTTATGCAAGAGGGTCACCCGATAATCTATGGGAGTTACAAGCTCAACGAGACCAAGCGGCAATATCCGGTGTAGGAGAAGGAGATGACAGTGGTGATCCACTGTCTATGAGTTTGGCGACACTACCTTCTCGAAGCGTAATTTGTGTTAAGGACGAAAAATATCGCGTTGAGTTACTTTCAAACTCAAAAGAAACTCTCCCTAAAGCAAGTCCAATGGCAGGACTTCCTGGTTGAGTTCAATATGACAATGGAGTACAAGCCCGAAAGAGCAAATGTTGCGATTGATGCGTTGAGCCGGAAAGTGGAGCTGGTGAACGCCATACAGCTGGAAGGCGGAGGCCAAGCAAGTCAGTTGCACTCCAACTTCCTTTCCAGAATCAGGGATGAACTGTACAGTGATCCCCAGGCAGTAACCCTAATGCAACTCATCAAAGAGGGAAGGCACGATGATTTTGGGTCCAGGAGGGACTCATCTACACCAAAGGGAACACGGTTTATGTTCCGTGGGTAGACAATTTGAGGCGTGAACTCTTGAGAGAGTGTCAGGATTCCCTTTGGGCTAGACATATGGGTATTCATCGAACAATGGCTCTCGTGGAGAGGACTTTCTATTGGCCGAAGATAGGGATCGACATGGAGGAATATGTTTGAACATGCATTACTTGCCAACAAGATAAGGTAAAACAGCAGAAGGCGGTGGAATTAGCCGTTGCCCATACCAGAAAGGTCATGGCAAAGCATTTCCTTGGACTTTACATCAAGCTTACCGGCAGTAGGGGGACTCGGATCAATACTTGTGGTAGTCAATCGGTGTCCGAAGGATGCAACACTCATTGCGGCACCACTACACTTGTCAGCAGAGGAGGCGGCCAAGTTGATGATGAAGAATGTGGTGAAGTATTGGGGGTCCCGCACAATATCATTAGTAAATCGAGATGCTCGGTTCTTAAGACAATTCTGGAACGAGCTATCCAAGCAGCTGGGATCTAAATTGTACTTCTCCACAAGCCTCCACCCCCAGACGGACGACCAAACCGAAAGAATCAATTTGCTCTTGGAGCATTATCTTATGCACTACGTGAGTGCCAACTAACGAGATTGGGTGAAGTTGTTGGACATTGTCCAATTCTCCTACAACTTGCACGGGAGATTTGCGTCCAACAAGAGCCCCTTTAAAATTATTACAGGACAACCGTCGTAACTCCTCATACCTTGGTTATTAGTTATACGGGGAGTAGTCCATCAGCATATCACTTTGCAAAGGAATGACATAGAAATGCAGATATTGCTCAGGCTTACTTGGAGGAGACCAAAAAAATAAAGAAGTGGGCAAACTTGGTAACACGACCACAGGAGTTCAAAGTTGGCGACTTAGTATTGGTGAAGCTTCAACCAACATCACTCTAATTCTTTAAGCACAAAGTGCACAAAGGATTGGTACGCAAGTATGAAGGGCCCTTCCCAAATGTCAGCAAGGTAGGCAATGTCTCCTACAAGTTACAATTGTCGGCATAGCCCAAAATTCACGTCTTCCATTCAAGCAACTTGAAAGCCTACCACTTAGATACGCAATATGCTTCCCGAAGTGTTCCAACTCGACTACCCCCGACAAGAGCCTCCTATAAGAAGCGAGTTAAAACCATTCTGGCATATCGCAAGACAAAGCTACCCAACGAAGCGAAGCAAACCAAATACCTGGTGAAGTGGCGAAAGCTTCCCCGAACAAAAGCCAGTTGGGAGCCTGAAGATGCCCTACGACATGAAGAAGCTATCGTCAAAACCTACCATCAAGCGCCGACGAGGGCATCGACAATTTAAGTGGGGGAGAATGTTACGAACGATCGTCGCGCACCTATAGCATCTTCGCTCAACAAACCATTCATCGCTTTTGCATGCTTGTACAGATGTTTAGCAACTTATTTTGCCTTAATATTATGTGGTTTTACCTGAGAAATGTAAGCAAAAATAATTTGTAATGTTGCAGCACGACCGCTCAACGCGCCGAGCAAAAACTGCCCAAAACATCTCCATTTTTGCATGCTGCGGCCTGATTTTTGCAAACCACGGTGCTTGCGAAACATCAACCATTTTCAAACCCCTGGAACCCCCCTAGGTGGCACAGCGCTGGATGGGGCATCGATATATTGTCGGGCGTTGAACATTCTTCATAAGCTGAGCTTGTCTTCGCGCCCGACACCTGGTAAACTGTCGTTTGTAGACTTGCGACTGTTCGTTCAACCTTCCAAAGTCATTTTTCGCTCCTTTCTCTCTTTTCTCTCTGGCACTCAAGGTGTTCGTTGAATTGCTTGTAAAGCTTCCCTCTTCGCGAGACATCGGGACTTGTCTGCCACTCGCTTTCAAACTAATCAACCTTCTCCTTTATAGGTCTTTCGAGACCTGCACGAAGTTGCATCTAGGCTGACCCGTTGCGAATGAATAACGCATGGGCGTTTCATGACTTAGGCAATCCCAGCTAAGTCTGAGACGTTGGCGCAAGGGTGCTTCACGACTTAAGCAATTCCAGCTAAGTCTATAACTTTGCCGCAAGGGTGCCGCACGACTTAGGCAAATTCAGCTAAGTCTGTGACAACGCGGTCTTCTCGCCGAGGCTTCGCGGGGAGAAGAAACGTCTCCTGCGTGCGACGAAGGAATGAGGCGACTTTTTTACTTTATTATGATATATATATATGGGACGTCTGAGCGTACCGCTCGATACTGGCATACTGTACCGAGCTCGGCTCGATACGCCGATACGGTACAAGACGACAAACCTTGATTTTAACCAAGGTTCACCAAACTGTACCATACCGACGTACCGAGCTCAGCTCAATATGGTATGATATGCTAGGCATACCACTCGATACGTATATATATAATATAAAGTTAAAAAAATAAAAAAAAGGGTTACGTCGCCTCGTTCCTTCTCCCCACGTGGGGAGAAGAAATCGCACACGAGCGACAGATCGCGTAGGCGAAGGGATCGGGAGAGCAGCACCTACTCTAGGTTCTCCCTTTTCTTCTTCTCCCTCTTTTTCTTTCTCCCTCCGCTGATATCGCCCGAAATCGATCGTCGACGGTTGAAATCGACCGTTACCTGCCGATTTCGGATGGTAACGAGGTTGAAACAATCCCAATCGGCAATATCGCCCGGTACGGGTGGTATCCATCGGTATTACAGCCCTTGATTTGAACCATTTAACATATAAGCACTTTTATCAAAAAAATATCATAATGGTGTCCGTTTGTGTTATATAACACAGGTAAAAAATGGTCTAGCATTTACACAAAAACATATGAATAATAACAAGAATAATTTTTTGTTGAATATGGTTTCTGTTCATCTAGTTTAAAATGCTTATAAAGCAGATATAATTCAGACATTAATCTTCAACCAAGACTTGACAGCTGCTCAATCTCTCATGTATTGGTAAAATAAACTCAAAAGATGTTCAAACAAGGCAACAAATAGAAATTTCTTTAACCAATATTGACCAAAACCAACGAGCTATGGTCAAAACCACTGAGCTATTGAAACAAAAAAGGTAAGATTTGCAGGCAAAAACAAGCAGAACCAATAACAATGAGGGTAAAGACAAGGATAAAAAACAACAAAAAACTTCTGAAATAACCTGCCAATAGTTTTTCATCTTCACCCTTTGAGTAATATCCTTGGTTCTTAGCCTCTCAGTTCGGACTAGTATGCCTGCATCATCCCTATGGCAATTACCCGGTCTTAGAACACTAATCAGCTGAAAATTGCTTTGAATAAATTTTCAATAAAATGAAAAGTTCCTGTTCTTTTGATTATTAAAGAAGCAGTACATGACAATAAAAGACAACCGGTTGATAGCATAAAATCATACCTCTATTGATGCTTTCACTATAATGTTGTGCCAAAGAATGCATTTGTTGGTACAGGGTTATAGAGATTTGTTTAAACATCATAATGATCCCAATCAATTTCAATTGGATGCCGATAACAGTTGGCGGGGATTCATACGTTTAATGTAGAGAGAGAAGAAGGGAGGATGTGGACGAGGAGGCAAAGGTGTAAGAAAGGCAAAGGAAGGGCCAGAATAGGAGGCATAGGAGGTGGTAAAGAAGAAGAAAGGGACTCAAGATGAGGTGGAACAGAAGACAAAAATGGAGATAGAGCTGGAGGAGATCTGGTCGGAGGACAAAGCAGCAGTTTGTCAAAGACTAGACAATAGCAATGGCAATACAGCTGAGAAGTGTGTGTGTGTGTGTGTGTGTGTGTGTGCGTGTTAGACAAATGAGCTTCTATATTTTGATTTGTTTGATGGCCTGGCCTAAAACCTAAGCCAACTGCCTACTGTTTATTTAGACAGAATAGTGCTGGTTGAAGTATCAATTGCAAAAGACAAGACATAAATAATCAAGATGGGTCATGCCTGTGTGCCCAAGCCTAACCACCTCACCCCACTTAACCTGTGTACCCAACACCTCCCTTGCACATCCATGCATGGCGAACTGACCTAGTGCAGTTCAGTGCAACTTAAAACTCACCGATCCACTTAACCATCCATGGACCACCATGGGTCTGGTACCTGTAATTGGGTGTTTTGCACATAATACCAGCAAAAGGTTATGATTGCTTAAATCATACTTAAAAAGATCTTTATCACTATTTTTTTTTTTTTAAACTCACTACCAAAATATTCACTAGCTGGGTAAGGCTGAAATCTTATATCGCACTAGAAGTTATTATGTTATGGTTCTGGGGTTACTGTGAAAATTTTCTGACAGAATTAATAGCTAAAAATAGAAAAAAAAAATTTGAAACTCTGGAAAGACCAATAAACTTGTAAAAGACCACATACCTGAATCCAATAACAATATATGGGACACCAGCAAGGAATGACTGTATCTGCAACAACAAACATTAAATGAAAACTCCATGCCCTCTGAAATTTATATTTGATACAACTGCATGAAGATGTGTGCACCACCTCCCATATGTCATATGGGCAACCTAGTTAACTAGGTCTATTAAGCCACATATGATGAGTTGAAGAAAGACAAATCTTGGTGCCAAGGAATACATGTAAATACCAAGAATTTCTACCTAATATGTTGCATATCAATGTTCCGTATTTGCCAAGTTCTTATTTAGACAATTAATAAATTTAGCAACCATGGCTCAGCAAGTTGTAATTCATAAAAAAGGATAGAAAATTTACCCAAAACTTCAGCAACTTCTCTCTCTCATATCTCTCCTCTGTACGATAATCCAACTGTAATTGATAATGGTCAAAGGAAGGATGACAAGTAAATAAGTAAACAAAATAAAAATACAATTAACAGATGTAGCTGAAATGCAAAAAAGATAACGCTGTAAGAAAGAACCTCGCGACTTGTCTTCAATTCCACATAGAACCTTCTTCCATCATCAGTTGAATCACAGCAGTCCATCTCAGCACCCATAATTATTCGATGTGCACCCAATTTAGTCTTTATCACGGAGCAGAACTCTACATTTGCATCAATACCTTTACCATCTATATCTGTTTCAGTGGAATTTTCAGTGGCAAGGTTCTCAAAGGCATAGCCCCAATAGCATCTGCCAAGTAAGAAGGCACATGTAGCAAGCTTTTTAAGTCAAGGACATTTACAAAATCAGTACGTCAAATGAACAAGCATGTTGCACTTAGTGTCATAACTGAAGCCTAAGACGACATAAGCCAAACCACTAAATATTAGGAAGTGCTACTATGGGTACATAATAACTTCAACACTATATGAAATCTCACCTGGTTGTGGTCTATCATGGAGTGTCAGAATCTCCAACACTCAATTACCTAACATCCTCATGAAATCCACGAATATCATACGAACACATGTGTTTTCTCGCAAGTGATAGCCACGGCTCTTGAATGAATGAATACTTTCCTTTTAAAAAAAACTTACATATGGTTATCAATAAACCTTTATTTATGTAAGTTTACCTTTAATTCAAATTAGTTCACATCCAATAATTAATAAAATATATCATATAGTTGCATTAAGTTTCAATACATATAAATTAGAATGGTGGAACTAAAATAATCAATAAATAAATACATAAAATAGTTAAAAGTTATACAGACTAAAACTTCAAAACTTATCATCCATATATTTCAACAAATTGGTTAAATGTTTTGAATTTCAATTCAGTTCAGATTACATACCAAACATCTCTAGAAGGCATATGAGTACAGGCCAAACAGTAAATAGATCGCTTGCTGGATCAATATATACCCTTTTAAAACAAAGCAGATCAAGTATATGATGTTTGAAGTAACTTACGTTCTAATTAACTAAAGGAGCATCAAACAAATTGAACCAAAAATGAAATATTAAAACCCACATAAGATGTGGATTATGCGACTCGCAAAAGATAAAGATGGATAAAAAGCCTGACTAGAAGGTACTGCTCAAGAATGGATTACCTCCTAGAATCTAGTTGGCTTTGTGGCCTTTCTGGAAGCTTATGCACGTCAAGATACACAACCCCACGTTTTTTGTGCACACCCATTTTCCATGGCTCGTTTCTCATATATGCTGTAGCAAGAATCTGACAATACAAAAGGAAAAGATTTTTACTCCCCCAATCTAGATCCATACACAAGAACTTGAAGACAGTAACATAACTCCATGAAGCAGATAAAATTATAGTACATAAGCCGAATTTGCAATCAAATAAAAAATCCCAAAAGAGCTATCTGGCCATATGGTACATAAACTCAAAATTCATACAGGCCTTGAACATACCTTATTGAGATTGTTTCGATAAGTCTGTCAAACAAGAAAAAAAGAGATGAATATAACAGTTGCAAACACAAAAACTCAACTCAACCAAGAAGCATGCTGTGATGCAAAGAGCTAAAGGGAAATTAAGTACGGTACTTACAACAAAATGTATATTCTGAAGAGGTATGTTTTTGTTTCTTATGCAAGCAAGAAGATCACCAAAGCCTTGAGAGCCCAAGTCTGACAAGACCAAAAAGTTGTCAGCATAGTCAAGCTTAAAACAAAAAAGAACAAAGTATTATCTGTATGTTAAACACAGTACTGTATATGCTGCAAGCAACATACACTGTACTAGCATGATTAGCTTTTTGGCGATAGGTTGAAGTTGAATAATGTTGATAGTAGTCTTCCCTCACACTGTCCTTCTAACCAGGCTAAAATATATATTAAATTTAGTTCACATTTCTACTAATACTTATCTATCATATCAAGGATATTATGTTGCAGATAATTATGTTTACCAAATAAATATTATACTGTACAGGATACAAACAGTATCGTCATATATTTTATACAATTTTGACAATAAAAATATACTTTATTAATTTGGATCAGTTTTGGATGATTTACATCCAAGCCACAATGTACTAGACATTATTCAATACTCAGATTTTATCTATTAAAAAAATCGAAGTGTGGTTCAGTCATTCAGTTTGTGTAGGGCTGGCAACAAGCCCGTGTGGTGTTGCGAACGAGTCTTGCTGGAGGAGCTCAATTGTCATGTCAAAGATTTGTTCAGACTCATTCACCAAGGCCTAGTGAACAAAGCTTGAGCCTAATTCTAAAGCCAAGAAGCTTGAATATGACCATGAAACTTGACTTGTTTAGGCTTCAAACTGACTCTAACAAAGCTCATGAATGTGAGTATTTGTAGACTTGTGAATAAGCTAAGTTTAAGGACTCATTAATTATTATATAAATTCATAAAAAAATTAATAAATTAACCACAAGGCATTTAATTAGACATATATCATTTATTATATTATTGGAAAATGATATTTATTTCACACAATTGGAGTAGACATTTTTATTTTTATTCACTGTTGCATCAATCTTTGATAGTTCTAAATCAATTAATGTAATATATTTATGCATATGTACTGTTAAAATTGAGAAAAATCAGAAAAAAAACTGCATGATTAACTAATTTGAAATATCTCCTAACCTTTGTTCAAAATTTCAATAATTGCTAGGCCTTTGAACGATCCACATTTGCACTCGTGTTGGTTCATTTCATATGTGAGATCAAGCTAGACCTTCAGCTCGACTAACTTGACAAGACAAACAAGCTATCAAGAGAGGCTAAAATCAAGTTCCCTTATACATTTTCAAACTTAATTCGAATACGAAACCACATTCCCTGAAATAAGTCAGTTCAGGCTCGAACATTGTTTTTAGCACGATTTGATTTTTGAGTGGGATTGAGTTCCCCTTGACTCTGCTCAATTGCAACCCCAACCGATAACAGTGTCCAAAATACTGTGTTGCAGTAGAATAATTTGACTCGGGGAAATTCAACTTAGACCCTAGATGAGCTTAAACAAACTCAAGTTTTAATTAAAGAATTATCCCATTATTCAAATTCATGGATAAATTTTCAGCCTAATTTTAGTTAATACAGCAGAAAATATTCTCACTGTTTATTGTATACTTGTTGTAGATCCTACCTCTGAGTTTGACTTGATTTTTAGTTACTAAAATCACATAGGTCTATATATCATCTAAGATAGGAACACAGGGGCTAAAAAATTTACCATTTAATCATCTATTAGTACAATACTTTTGTAAGAATGTATAAAAGCTAGCCCTCTCGATAGAGCAGTGTTGAAGTTCATGGAAAATTCAGTAGAAAAATGATTTCTTTGCACAATGAGGCCAATGTTCCTATATATGAGTGGGTTTCGACATGCTGCACAATGCTATTGAGTGGGTTTTTGAGTCATCTCCTATTAACATCTTTTAATCTTTCTTCTGTCACTTTCTCAGAGTTCATTTATCTTTGATTGTTTCCTACAAAAAAAAGCAGATTCATGATTCAAACACAATGAATTTATAGTACAGCAACATAATGACCATGCTACTAGTCCATCACTACTACTCTTATTTGGTATCATCCCCAGCCTGGGTTAAGCCAGCCCAGAACTTTGTTGGACCCATTCCAACCTTAAACGATCATGGTCAAGTATTTTGCAGGTTTTGCATGGGACAATTTAGCCAACTAGTCATGGTGATGACATGATCATAAAGTTTTATTCCAAATCATTCATAATAGACAAATCATTTAGAGACCCAGGCTCGAGCACCACATAAACATCGCCTATGTTAATGAAGACAAACCAACATGGGATCAAGCCAAAGTAGCCATGGCAAGATCTAACTATAGACAACTCACAATCCAAATTCATCCCTCGGATTGTTACAGCCCTCTCAAGCCTTATTCAGCCTATTTGAGATACTTCAGTGTCATATCAACTATCAAATTAGCATGCAATCTCTTCATCTGTGTCTACCATCTCCAATGATTTGATAAAACTTGGAGTGCATTTCTTTTCCGAAACAAATTAAATTGACTACTCATGTAGAATTCCATCACAACTACTAATTATAACAAGATTAAAGTTGTAGCTTGACCATCACTAGCAACAAAAATCAAATATCAAATAGGAAAAACTTAATAAAATCCTGACATTACAAAGAAAATCAAGGCCATAAACCAACAGAGGGAAGACATCTACAGAACAAACTAGAAAGCTATAGAAATATCTATCTATTTTCATAGTTATTCTTAAAACAATTTTGGAGAGTCTCTATATTTTATTTAATTCACAATTAAATAAAATACAAGAGCTTTAATAATTTATAAGGTTATGGTCATAGGCTGTTTTTTGTCACAACTCTATAAGCATGTAAGCCCTAAAGCATATGATTGGAATTTATAAGGTATCTTCAACTCCCTCAAAATTCTTTTTTGACTCGTCTATTCTGCCTCTCTTCTCTTTCTTATCTTTAATTATCTCATGGAAGCTACTAGCAGTGGAAGGAGATTAATAAATTTATCATAAATCATTAGTTGCCATCCTAATTCTCTCACTGTTAAAATATATATATTTTTTAAGCTCATGTTCTTTACAATATTTTCTTATTTTAATGACTTTGATAAAAATCCTACATTTTTATTTTATAAGTCACTGTTTAGTGAATCACAATCTTGGTTCGAATAATGAGCTTGCAAATCATAATTTATCATTATTTGTTAAGACGGATAGAAGAGAATTTTCAAACTAGTAACCTGGAAGAATAAGATGTCAATTAAAAATATAACATAGAAAAGAAATATTAAACTAATAACCCAGAAGAATACGATTTGTCAATTAAAAAAATTAACATAAAATTTGAGAAAAGAGGATATTTTTGGTAGAGAAAACTAAGGTTTGCAATTTTGGTATTTACCGCCCGGTACAGGCGGTAATACCAGTCCGCCAGGTTGCCAGTACGCGGACTGCCCGCTACCGGGCGGTTCCACCAAAAATCGACCGTCAACGGTCGATTTTGGCCGTCGGCAATCGATTGAAGGGAGAAATCGACCGCCGACGGTCGATTGAGGGAGAAATCAACCGCCGACGGTCGATTGAGCGAGAAAAAGGGAGGAAGAAGAAGAGGAAAAAAACGAAAAAAAAAGAAAAGAAGAGAAAAAATACCTATCGCCCGCGCGCAATCCTCGCCCATGCGCCGTCACGGCTCGTGAACCGTCGCCGCCCGCGGGTCGCGAGCGCTCTTTCTCCCGCGCGGGGAGAAAGATCGAGGCGACGTCGCCCCTTTTTCTTTTTTTTTAATTTTTTAATATTTCTAATATTATATTATATTATATTATAAAATATTATATTATATTTAATTTACCGGACAGTACGCACTGTGCGTACCGCCCGGTATGGACCGGTAAGTCAAACCTTGGACAAAACCAAGGTTTGCAATTTTGACCTATACCGCTCGGTATGAGCGGTACATACCGGTCCGTCAGGTTGCCGGTACGTGGACCGCCCGCTACCGGGCAGTTCCGCCAAAAATCGACCGTCAACGATCGATTGAATGGAGAAATCAACCGCCGACGATCGATTAAGGGAGAAATCGACCGTCGACGGTCGATTGAGCGAGAAAAAGGGAAGAAGAAGAAGAGGAGGAAAAGAAGAAAAAAAGAAAAGAGGAGAAGAAGAATACCTAGCGCCCGCGCACGGTCCTCACTCGCGCGCCGTCGCCGCCCGCGGGTCGCGACGCTTTTTCTCCCGCATGGGGAGAAAGATCAAGGCGACGTCGCCCCTTTTCTCTTTTTTTTTAATAATTTAATATATTAATATTATATTATATTATAAAGTATTTATATTATATTTTAATATACCAGGTGGTACGTACTGTGCATACTGCCCGGTATCGGTACCGTACTAGTACCGAGATAAATTTGGTACACCGGTACGGACCGATAAGTCAAACCTTGGACAAAACAACAAAGAAAAACCTCTATATTTCACATTTATCATATTGGGTGAAGTTTTAAGAAAAAAGGAGCAATACAATAAGTAACATTAATTAATAGAGCATATATCAAATATAGAAAATTTACTTGTAAAATTATACCATTGCACCATATTTAAGGCTACTGAAAAAATCCCCACTGTACGGCCAAATGAAAAATATGATACAAGTAGATTTTAGCATAAGCTTATAAAAGTGAAGCTTCATGCTAGCTAACATATCCTGCACATGATTTTTAATGCACTATATACCAGCAAATATAGATAATTGAATTCTTCATACATTACCTAGTTTTAGAGATAATTTAATCAAAACTATTTATGTTTAACAATACCTCTTTTGTCAACAAAGGACTCAAAGCCTTTGTTTAGATCTGCTCCAACATCCTCACATATGGTGCGTTTGAAGAGTCTCTAATGATTTAAAAAGAAAAAAACATTGAACTTAGTACCAAAGACAACTGATTTTATTGCCAAGTTAAAAATTAAACATAAGAACACGTTAACAAAGGATGAAAAGAAACAATAAACACATTTTTTCTTGAAAAAATTAATAAACTTTAGCATGGTTGTGCAGCATTACATGTCTATGTACCAACACCAATACACTTATTGCACAAAAATGTTGACTAATTGAAAAAAGAAAAACCATTCCATAATAAGATGCCCAACAAATACTAGCTCGAAAAAACCATTAGAAAGGCAAGGAAAAAAATGAAAGATATTCCCAAGGTTCTCACCAAGCTTCGGTCGTCGAAATAGACATCGCCACCTTCAACACGGCTATAACACGCAATCTCAGAAGGCTTTTGGTCAAATTTTCACATTAGAAGAATGTATCAGTGAACTTACTAATAAGCAAAACCCAAGAAGATAGGCAAAACAAAGAAACAGCAATACGGACCTCCTGAAATTGAATAATCTTCCTAGACAAAGTTTCTTCACTCTTTGTAAGCTTCATCTCAGAAACAAAATGTTCACTCTCACGACCATTTCCATGTGAAAACTTAGAACCAAAACCATAATTCTGCCTCTGTGAATAAGACCCTGGTCGTGGAAGAAGAGGCGGACCTCTGTTATTAAACCCAGACTGCCATCGACCACGTCCGGAGTTACTTCTGTTCTGGTTATTCTGAAGAGGAGGCAATACTGTCATAGAAAATTCCGACATTAGAGGAGAGCAACTAGAAGAGAAGTTGGGTGCCGTGGACGAGTTTGAAAATAGAATTTGACAATTCTTTTCAGTTGAAAGGCTCATCAAGCATACCACAAGAAATACAACACTTGTTATAAGACAAAAATATTTAATGTGAAATTATCTGAAGCATGAAATTACTGAAGTAAATAAACTGCCTCATTTAAACCTTGGGTGTTGCATCCTCAACAAGCTTAAAAATAATAATTTACCAAAGTTTCAAATTCCCTTTTCAAGTTACAATCCACTGCTTAAAAGTCTAGTTTAGTCAAATTTATATTGGCACAGTTTAGCAAAAAGAAACAAAGTCTCAGTAAAATGATACAAGACTAAGCCAAGTGTATAAATCAAATAACTCTTACAAAAGTTTGAGTTAAAACAGTGTTGAAAAGGATAGGCAAAATGCCATATAATTTACTCTAAAATGTTTTTATTCAAAAGAAATATATAGTAACATGGCAACAACATATGGAATAAGAGTTAATTGGTGTCTATGTTGCCTAATGAAGGTTTGGGAATAAATATGACTAGTTGAATAGCCACATATAAATTTAAGGGATACTAAGCTGACATGATCATGAACTGGGGCGATTTAGATCAATTATCTGTCTTAACAAATGTAATCATGTAACCAAAGTCGATTTAAATTTACATAATCAGATAGATGTTCAGGATCTATCCTGAATGGATTAATCATGATATTCAAATTCATGCAGTTTATTTGAGTCTGTGACTGCAGTCATCATTCGAATTTAGGCTCACGCTAGGTATGTTGCAGCATATTTACAAGTATTATGTTTGATATTGTCTTAGTGCACGAGTATGTGAAAGGATAAAGTCATCATGATGATTATGTGATTATGTGCAGTGTTAAAATCAACAAATTGACTTAAAATTTGGCAGTGTTGACTACACTAGCTGGATTTGACTGTTGAATGTGACGAATAGGGAAGCCTCAGAGTCGAACTCAAGTTGACTTCATGAGTAAGAAAAATCAGTACGAGTTCAATAATTTGGACAATCCAAAACTATGTATTAGACTTCTGAAATGAAATAGCACACAATCCCAATATCAATGGATAAATGATTATACCATTTCATTGCTGCTAATTAGGAGGTGTCACCTTCTATGAAGTCACGGACAGCAACAATGATAAAAATAAATGTTAAGGAGAGTAGGCAGATGAACCCTCTTTCTAAAAGGTATGATAGCCATGAAAGGTACGAATGTGGTGCTTAGGATCTACTAGCTAATCAGAATAAAGTGGATATGGTAATGATGTTAGAGCAAGAGAGACAATATACGAAACTATGAACATAGGAGACTTTTTCTTTGCCAAATTGGTGTCTCCACCAATATTACAGGACTTGCCCCACTATTAACCCTCCTTTGTACCGCGGGAGACAATAGAACCACTCGAATAACCTGAATAATTTTCACAGTAGAAGCTTAAACGTTCATCCAATGGACCAACATCATGTCAGTCTTGTAACACATGATATAGACAATTGACAGTAGCTACCTCTGCAAAGATCGGATATATTGTAAGCCAGTTGAGCTGCAGAATGTTCAGTATGTTCAACATAGGTTCCAACTTGTGCAGCAGAAGCAATTCATATCCACCAAGGGTTTACTAATAATTGGCAGTGTTAGGACATAAGTAAAATCCAGTTTTAGATTTCCTTCGTGTGACCAAGCTCATGCGACCAACCACTGAGAAAACCCACATTTCATGCATCAAAAAGGAAAAAAGAAGGGAAAAAACACCTTTGGGAACAAACACCAGTGACATCAATGAGAAGGATTAGAAGATATGGAGACCCGACATTTCTACCCTTGGAACCAAGGTACTATAATCCTGTTTCTTGCAAAAGAACCTAATTCCAAGGTGCCAAATAAGAAAAATATCGTAAGATCGAAAGGAAATAAAACGCATAGACAAACACACATATCTAAATAGGTACATACAAACACACATACTACTACATATGTATGCATATACATATAGAGAGAGAAATAGAAAGCTCTAATAAGATCATACCAGGAACTGGAAAAGGGCTGCGGGCGTGGGTCTTCATGTACGCTTCATTGTCTGGGCCAAATAGATCCCTCTCGTCCTCCTCTTCCTCCACGCATTCGCCTCCCATCTCGGCAGACCTGACAAGAGCAGTGGAGTTGCCGTCTTCCTCCTCGCCGTCGCTACTGCTTCGGCTGCTGCTGTCACTGGCGCTGCTGGAAGAGGAAGCCGACGAAGAAGACGAAGCAGACGAATCGCCGCTGCCGTTTTCCTCCTCCGCGGCAGCCACGTGTTCGGCGTCCGGTTCCTCTTCCTCGTCTTCTAAATCCTCTCCGAAAACATCAACATCTTGTTCCGAGAAATCCATGACAAAGAAGAAAAAGAGAAGATCCTCCTCTTCGCACTGTAAGTCGGAGGTCCGGTGAGGGTTGGGGCAAGGGCGGCAGGGAACGGCGGCGTAAAAGCCAGCGGCGGCACTACGCACAGGTTGGGGATTTGATTGGAAGCCCGAGAAGGTGAAATGGCGATCTAGAGAAGAAAGTAGTTTTTTTTTCGCTCCTAAATATCGAGTTTGCCCTTCGAATCGATTGGATGAATTCCCCTATAAAAAGCCCCCACCTCGGTTCTATTTCCCTTTCCGCCTTACCCCTCTATTAAAACAGCCATCTATTTGTGCCGGTTCAACCAATATAATATTTTAACTGATTCAAAATAATAATAGTGAATAAAATTAAGGATCGTATCCATTAAAAAAATTTGTCTTTTTCAATTTTTTTCTAAAATATACCTTTATTTTTTATTTTTTATTTAATATTTTTATGTCCTAAATATTTATTGACATTATCGATCATTGTCTCTATCCTATCGAAGTAGTCTTCATCTTATCGTGTTCATCTCACATCGATTTTTATTTTCATCCTAATTTTTTCATCTCTATGTCATCTTTCACGTTCTTGTCATCGATCTTGACTTCATAAATAAATCAATTTGTCTTCCCCCACCCCCACATTTTTTATCGCACTCCTTCATTTTTCATTCATAATGACATGCTCCAAAGGAAGTATATAGCCTTTGAATAAAATATCAACAAAAGAACCCTTCTAGAGGAATAGAATGGCTCATACTTATTTCTTTAGAAGAATAAAATCGAATTAAATAATTAAGATACTAAGAGCAACATCAAGGCAAAAGAAACTAAGGAAGAAGAATATAAGATGAGGGCATGATTGGATAAATAATGCCCAACATGACGAGCAGGTGACGAGAGACATTTAGGACATAAAGGAAAAATATCAACTGAAAAAAAAATTAAAAGCAATGCAAACGTTTGGAAATAAAGCTCAAAAATAAATTCATTTTTCCAAGAAAAACATCCTAAAATTATGGGTTTTTTTTTCAATTTTAGGCATCTATTTATTTGCTAAGTTATAAATCACTTCATTTCTATTTTTTTTTTTGTAAATAAATTATAATGGCTATTACATGAAATTATTAATTTCTTTTAAAAATAGACTTATGGATATAAATAGTGCTTTATGTCATGATAGTATGTATGCATAAGGGAGGCACGCCACACAAGTTAAAATTTTGATCTTTATAAAACTTACAGTTCTATTAGATAAGATTTTCTGAATTATCTTTTGCAATAACATGGATTTCTAATAGCGTTTACTAGTTAAATCAAATTATATTGTTCGAACACTACATTTACCATCAACATCAACGATTGTTGTATTGTTGGATTTTTTTTATTTTTTATTTGAAAGCTCCAGAGGTCATTTTAAATGATGCCCCATAGACTCTGTTGAACAAGGCAACGAGGCAAGAACAAATACACCTTCTAAGCATTGCACTTTTCCTCTGGTCAATTTTTTATTTTATTGATGCTATATCTATTAGGATTGATATGGTACTAAGAAAGGAGATAGATTAGTGTTATTATAAATTTTAAAAAAATTAAAATATTAATTAAGAAAAATGATAAGAACTGAAAGCTAATTTAACCGAAAAATAGGGATGAATAAGAAAATAAATAAAAAATGAGAGATAAATTAAGTTGTAGTGGTTTGTTCATTTCAATCTATTCACTCCTATTTTTTTTTTTAGATTATCGATTTTTTTAATCTTATTCCTAATGAATAAATATCAATAATCCCTTTAAATTTTTTCTTTTCAAGACTTAATAAAGAATCTTTATATTTGATCACTTTAAATAATATCATACCTTTAAACCTTAAGTAAACTCTAATAGAGTTTCAATAAATTTTCACTCAATCATATCTAAAGTGAGTTATTTATAATCTCAAAAAGTCTTAAAATATGAATTGAATTATGAAAAATAACTGAAAACGAAGTGTACTAATGATACTATCATAGCTCTAGACGGTACTATCCTTGACATAACCAAAATAATATGGCTTAAGTCATCTATTATTCTCTTGGATAGTATCACCCCCCCAAAGTAGTAGCCATACTTCTTTGGACAATACCCCTACCTCATTTGGATGGTACCAATGCCTATACATTAACTTAGCCCAACAAAGGCTCAAATATAGCATAATTAAAGTCTAATATTTTGTCTCTAGCATACACCATCCTATCAATTATCATATCATTCAATCCTCCAACACATAACTTTGTCATGATATTTAATTTTTTGACTCTATATCTGATCTTCTATCTTGAATCTGTAACATAAAATTGTATTTTTAGCAAAAACAATCCTTTAGCATAATGTTCTATTCTTTAGTTTAATATTTGTTTCTCGATGATTCTAATTCATAGTAGAAGTATTTTTTTTGTATCTCTAGTTATTTTTACAAAGTTAATACTATGTTTGCTAAATAACCCATGATATTTTTCTAATCTGCCCTTAATAACTGACTAACCTTGATAGTAAACATCATCATTCAATGTTTTATCCAAATCCACGCAGGTCTGAAATATTTCTTTGAAGGATGTTTAAATGAATTGTATATCTCTTTTTCTGAGTTTGTGTAAATTGTAGTAAAATTTATTCTTGCAAGATTTCAAGTGGTCTTTTTTAAATATTTTTTAAAAAAATTATTATATTAAAAAATGTATAAGACCCTATGACGTGGATCGAAACATGAAATCTAGATGAGGTGTTAGCTCTGGTAAAATATCGTTACCTTCTAATTGATTTAGTTACATGTATAATTTTTCTAAAAAAAAACCTTTTCCTTTAGTTTTTAGGTTTTCTATTTGAGATTATTATTTTGAACTTCTTTTTTATATTAACAATCTCATCTAAAAAAAATTAATATTTTAAAGCTATTTTTTATAAATTATCTTTCTTTTTTTCTCTCTCTTTCTCCTGAAAGGACAAAGCGACGTCGGTAGAGATGACATTGGCTTCGAAGATGGAATAAGAGATTATGAGAAAAAAATAAAATCAGTAATATTGAAACAATAAATAATAAAAATATTATTATATTTTTTAAGAGATTATCAATAATAAAATGATTGTAAATATTAAAAAAGACTATGAATAACAAATTTCTTTCTATTTGATATATTTTTAATACTTTAAATGTTCTAATCGTCACTTTCCCTCGTTGTCAAGAGGATGAAAAATGAGACATGTGATCCTGGAAAAGGAGATGAACAAAATTTGAAAATAAAAAAGGAAATCAATAATAGAGTTATACAGAAAAATAAACTCAGAATAGAACTTGCATCAAATAGATAAAAAGTTTACCACCAAATTTAATGTCATAAGAGGATACAAAAAATTCACCACCTCAAAGAAATCAAACAATGATACAAAACTGAATCAAAAGACTCACCACTCAAGGAAACATCCAAGAGTTTTAAAGATACTCCAAAGAGTTTCTACCAACATAAATCATGTACTTTTCTAATCCTAAAATACTAAAATAAATACTAGTACATGAAATCATGTACTTTTCTAATCCTAAAATACTAAAATAAATACTAGTACATGAAATAATCCTTCGTGCATACAAAACTATGAAATTAAGTGCATTATATATGTTAACTAACTTTTTAATGTATTTATTGGTTACGAAGAAAAGTACATTGAAAGAGTTTTTATTTTATCCAAGGAATATACTTACAAACTGTCATCTATGAACATTGTGAATTGTAGAAAATCATAGGATCAGGAATTTCCATATGAGATGATTTTAGCAACTTAGACACTCCCGTATCAGCGTGAAGATCATATAAAGCGGGAAGGAGGGGGATGGGGGGGTGGCCATTGACGATGCTGTAAGATAGGCGAGATGAGGGTCATCGTAGATAACTACATAGACGAGCGAAATGAGAATAGTTAGACACCAAGTAAGTAGACTTCATATAAATGTGATTGAGTGGCGAGACCTTGATAGGACTTTAGCAGAGTTGAGTCCTAATCACCACAGAAGTAGTCAAATAAAACCCTGTGAGATTGTAATAAAATCTTATCTAGCCACTTATATCCTATATAGAAGTGTGGTTAGGGTTTAGATTGAGACCTTAAGGCTTAGTGGTCATCGCCTCCCTTACTGGGCTGGTCAGCCAGGGTTTTCCCCTGCTAAGGTCGATAATAGAGCCAACCTAACTGTCACTTGTTCCCTCTAAGGTAGGTAGGCTAGAAAAGGGGTAAAAGAGTAATTTTAGTTAGATAAGCACCCCGTAGTACTAGGGTTTGGAGCCTTATATAAGCATATAGCCTCCACCTCTTTTATCAAGTAATTATCAATTTTATTTCAACCTTGTGCCGAGTCTAAGAGGGAGGAACCCCTACAACGTTCCAAGGGTTGATCCACCTCAAGGGTCAAAATCTATAGAGCTCCTTCCAGGATTCTATCATATGATATCAGAGCCGTATTCTTGCAGCCCTATAGCCATCTCTACCACCCTCCACTTTCTTAAGCAATTCCCACAATTGCTTTTGACATCATCTCCACCATCGCCCACCAAGTCACGGATCCATCAATCTGCGTCAACATCTAGAAATCTGGTATAATTTTATCACCTACGTCTCTTTAATACTGCAAGATCTTTTACCTTACATATTGAAGAATTTTCTCAAATTTTATCTGCTATAAATTTCGTTTGTCAGAAATGTTATCGTTGTTACGAAGGCGAAACACTGCATAAATATTTAGCTACTGTTTTGCCTTTTGAAACCAGTTTATTTCTTCTCATTTTTGGCTGAAATTTTCATACAATCCCATAAATCCACTTAGCTTTCATCTGAGATTGGTTTCTGGAAAAAAATCCTAATGGAACTGGTTTTATTATGCCTTCTTTCCTCATCACGTAGTACTAGAATTTAACGACGAAGGATCTGCCTTTCGTCTTTTGCCCTATTTCTCTATTGTTACGCTGTTGAAATTTTGTCAAACTTTTTACTAGTATTGACCACATCCAAACCGAGGGTTTTTGCATATTTTTCTTAAATTTTTCTCTAGAATTTATATCGAGAATTCATCGTTTCTCTGATGTAAAATCTGTTCGGTAGGACAGCACATCATAACACATTTTTTGTCGAATTTAATCAGATTTAAGTACTGTCTTTTGTAGGATTTTTGACTCTTTTTCTCTCATCTACAAATCCTAACATCCTCACCAAAAATCATTTCAAACTTCACCCTAAACCAATCCCCAATAGCTACCCAAATTAGCCCTAGACCGCAGCCAACCTTCATTACCGATCCACCTACCTTTTCATCCAACCTTCCTTATCAATCCACCTACCTTTGCTGCCATCTATCCCAAATCCAAAATCATTTTTCCTAACATTTATCCACTGCTATCACAGCCCTAAAACCACACTAAATTGAAGTCAAAACTCCATAAAATCGTAACCCCTAACTGCACCCAAAACCAGCCCCAAAAAATTGTAGCCTTCGGTCCACCAACATTTCAGCCACCCAATAATCCTCCACCATTGCTGTTACCCTTGGCTGCCATCCTCCACTTAGAGACTTCACCACTGTAGCCTCAACATTGCTGTCATTTGCTACCTTCAACCTAAAAATTGTAGCTATATTCTTCAATCGGTTTATTTGACATATTGAAGATCTTTACGTCATATGATGTCGGTGGGCTTATTAGAAACCAATTTGGGGGCTTTCAAGACACGTATAGATGCTAAAGCACGGGCTCTCTTCGAGGAGTTTAGGTTAGGCCAATCGTCGAGCCCAAGAAGATCACAATATGATGTAAATTCAGATTACAACCCTACACCTGATTTTTTCCTCCTCCCTCTCGATGATTTTGATGTAGTGCTCGACATTGATTGGTTGTCCATGATTAGTGATGTTTTATGAAATTTTTGAGGCTAACCATGAAATTTTTCAGCAAAGAAAAATATGTGATCCTACGAGGGAGCCCAGCGACTACAACCACGACACCACACTTGGAAGGGGTACCAAAATAAGAATCCAATTGTTTCCCAATTCAAATTAAAGAGTTTCATGAGATTGAAGATAAGAAACTCCTCCCATAGCTTGCTGAATTTTTGGGCATCTGCAGCCAACTGTGCTGACTACCTCCTTTGAAGCTGGCCAACCCTCCTATACTGAAGTGATCAAAATTTGTACCAACTGATGCTTAGTCAGATTGCTTCCTATAACCTCAAAAGATTGAAGCTAAGAGGACCGCCCAAGAGATGATAGGGACATGGATTGTCTGGCCATACTTATTTCCCGCTATAATATATCCCTACATCCTTTTCACCAGGGATAAGTTACTTCTGAAGTGTTACATTCAGTTGAACTCACCATGGTTGCTGATGCAACACTTCCAGATCTCGGGAGACTTTCATGATTTTCTCTAGGATCGAACCATGATACTTAAATACTTCATTGTTGATGACCTCCGATCTACGACCCAAGACCACGAGAAAATTGAGCCTCTCGAATGACAAAATCAGAATAAGAGAAGGATCATTCGTAAATCTCTACAAAACATCATCCCTCTCACTGAGAAGAAAGATTGACTATTACTAAAGACTAACCATATAGTATCTATCACATGCAAAGAAGAAATGACCTCCCGATAAACTACATAATGAATGAAAAATTAAAGATCAAGTTTTCCTATACCTCCAGTCCAATCAGTAGGAAACTCGAGCCTCAAGAAAGTGGCCTTCCTATCTCTTTGGGCCTTACAAAATTGAGGATCAAGATTACAGTTGATCCGTTGAGTATCCCACATCAAATGGAAATTTAAAGAAGACGACTCAGCCCAAATCTTTTCAACTAACGCCCCAGCTGATGAGGAGGCCAAAATTCAGTTGATGATAGTATGAGAATCATATGAGGAGGTGAAGACCCAATTTTCCGAGTTCACGGAACCTCAGCCTTGAGGACAAGACCGATCTTAAGAGGACGAGATTGATAGGACTCCAACAGGATTGAGTCATAATCACCCTAGAAATAGTGAAATAAAATCCTATGAGATTGTAATAAAACTCTACCTAGCCAATTCTATCCTATAAAGAAATATGATTAAGGTTTAGATTGAGGCCTTAGTAGTCGTTGCCTCCCTTACTAGGCTGATCGACCAAGGTTTTCCCCTTGGGTTTAGAAATATGGTCGATTGTAGAGCCAACCTAGCCGTCATCTGTTCCCTCTAAAGCAAGTAGACTATAAAAGAGGTAAAATGATAATTTTAGTTAGACAAACACCCCCGAGGGTAAGAGTTTGAAGCCTTATAAAAGTATGTAGTCTCAACATATTTTTATAAATCAATTATCAATCTTATTTCAGTCTTGTGTCAAATCTAGGAGGAAGGAACCTTATAATATTTCAAGGATTGATCATTCTCAAAGGTTAAAATATATAGAGCTTATGAAATTTTATCAGAGCTCCTAATATGATGGAGGCGATGAAAGTTGAATGATAACGATGATAAAAGATATTTAGATTATTAGATTAAAAAATTAAATAAAATAATTAAAAACATGTAAGTATCTTAGGAAAAAACTTTTTTTTAAAAAAATAGGATACTCTGTTGGTGTTCCTCTTTTACGCTCGAGGAAAACGTATTTGGAATTTGGGTTTTGGGTGTGGTGTTGGCGCGGACGTGGAAGCTGGAGAAATCGATTCCGACCTAATAATCGTTCCACCCTGTTTCGGCAATGGGGAAGATGATCGTTCGAAGCGCTGCCGGCGGTGGGGAGCTGATAGAGACGCTCCCCCAAGGGCTAGTCCTGGAGATCATGGGAAGGCTCGACTTGGAGTCTCTCTGTTCCTTGGCTCCCGTCTGCAAAGCCCTCCGCTGCTCGGTCTCTCAGTCGCTCTCATCTATGTCTACTCTCGATCTCTCCGTCGGTTCTCGAATCCCTCTTCTCTCGCAGGATATCCTCATTTTCTCCACTTATATTGCATGAAACCCTGCTAAAGTTGAAATTTTGTTGCGTTTTTACTTCTCGCTTCAAGAAATGTTACTAATGAAGCAAGTTATCTTGTTTTTTAATTAAATAATTTTCTTCTTAGTAACATGTCCCTGCTTATGCACGAATATGGATATGTGGTTTTTAGCTGGGGGCTCGTCCCTCGTCTCTAGATTTTTATTTGTGGAGGAGGTTTTCTAAAGTTTATGCAGAAATGTTTACATTCTAAAACGTTAATACCCTGATGGGTATCACAGATTGACGCTTTTCTCCTTTCTTAATAAACACTGTTCTATGGTTTCCTCCATTTTCCTGCTAGAGACATTAGAAATATTTTTCCCCTCGAGAGAAAGGAATTCAGAGCATTTGGTTTCTTTCCTGTTCTGTGTGTATCTTATCAATGTATATCGTGGAAATTCGTAATAGGGATTAATTTGGTCTTGTAATCTTTATTAGCTTATTTTAGCATTTTCTTTTTAGCGTATTGACTTTGTATGCCCTGTGTTATCCGCTTTCTTTGTTCATTATAACAATCATGTCAAACCAAAAGTTTCTCTTCAAGAGATCAAATGAATCCCAAAATAGAAGAAAAATTTAAAAAATAAAGAAATGAAAGAAAAGAACGAAACAAATAATAACAGAGAAAAAAAACAGATGAAGAAGAAGTTCAAAGAATTTTGCTATTAGCTTCCAGCAAAAGTTAGTTTCTTCTTGAGGTAGTCTCAAGATCTATATTCATCTGCTTTGATTTATTTTTGAATATATGATTGTTTCTATGTTTCCATATAAACCAGAATCTCACAAACTCGATCAATTTTGTACCACTCTCTAATTGATTAATTTTCTAGGATTGAATTCATTCCATTTAGTTTTCTCTAAAAAGAAGCTATTAGTTCCTTGTTAATCATGTTAGTAATTGAAGTGTATTTTTAACTTCATTCAAATTAACTGTTGGATCAGAAAAACGTTGGTATTTAGTTGGAGAGTTGGAATGTAATGGAATATTTAGTCTTTACATACTTGTTCTTTTCAGTAGCAACATAGATGTATCATTCATTCTTTGACTCCTCTGATTTCTTCTTTTTTACTTAAAGCACATATTCTTGAACTTTTAGAGTGGTAAATGTAGAATCTTCATCTTACCCACTGCTTTATCTTCCCCCTTTTTTCTTCTTTCGTTTTCTCCTATCTGACATTTATCAATGTTCAGCTGTTCTATTTCTCTTCTTTCATGGTGTTAAGCAGAATTTTAGTGCTCAAGTATAATGCATTACTTTGGTGTTTATTTAGGTTCAGCTTTTGATTTCTCTTTTTTGCATGGTTTGAAGCTTAAAATTAATTCTGAAGCATGATGTATAGCTTTTGTTGGTCCTCATTGTAGGATTTGTCTCCCACCACCTGGGTTCTTAATAGAATCCTCAGCAATAATAAAGTCCTCCAAACTCTTATTCTTGATTGTAGACGGCTTGATGATTGTTCAGTTGAAATCTTCGCCAAAGGAAGTATCCAAGAACTTGTTCTGTTGAGGTGTTCCATGTTTTCTTCTTATGTTTTTACTGCTATAGCAGATAAATGTCCCAAAATAAGGTATGGATCTAAGTTTACACAAATTTGGTTGAATGTTCTGATGGATTGTTGATTTTACTTGTTCAGCTGAACCACTTGATTAATAATGCTGTTATTTATCATTCATAATAAAAAATAACTAAATTTTAATTGTGATGAAGTTTTATCCTCATAAGGAAAAATGTTATCACAATTCACTGGCATTAGAATCCTCTATATCTACATTGCAAAATTTTTAAAACCAGGAAGAACCACATATGTCAAATATATAATCAATTTGGATTCAAGTTCATTGTCAGCTGAGCATTAGTGCTGAGACAATAAGTTCATGAAATCAAATTGTCTGTGGTTGTTGTCAAAATTTATGATAGTGATCTGATATTCATGGCATTTCAACATATTTGAGCAAGAAAGCTCACTAGGGTTGAGTCTCACAATAGTTTTGAATATAATTGTCATGGCTAAACCCTTGGAAGACTATTATAGGCTACAAGAGGTGGAAGTAGCAGTTTAACTGGACGGTTGCAAATTTGGTCAAATTTAGTTGGAATAGGTGTAGAAAAGATGCTTTCCAACAGACTCTTAATCGAGTTAGGAAAGGTGATGCGAGGACACTAGGATACAATTTTATACTTTTAGTTTTTTTGGATAGATTAAGGATGAGTTTTAGTGTAATATTGAGGTTGCTCCTTTGCAACATAAGTTACTAGGTTCAATCACAAAAATTGGCTCCTCCTTTACTTACTGATATAGGTATGGGCATCGATCCTCCTTGGACTTGCAAAAACAATAACTATGTGTATCGAGCCTTTTTTTAGTTATGGAAATTATTTTCCTATTATGAGTCCTATCTTGAAGTCCTTTCTGTCTCTTTGGAGAGGATATTGTAGGGTGACAACTGACAAGTATAAATCTTCTTCCACAACTATAAATATGAATTCTTGCAAGTGCAAGAGGTTATGTTTGTAAACTCATTATTTATTTTGTCTATTTTTCAGTGGGAGCTTAAAAGCTATATCTTTTTTGTTTTATTTAAGTTTGTTAGAAGGACTATTCTAATCGAATATGAGAATACCTGATAAGAGGCTATCCTAGCTGATAGCCTCTTATTAGTCAGTATCAAGGTGGTAGTTGTCTTTTTCTTTTTCCTTTTTGGTGCAAATGGTCAAGGTAGTAGTTTTTTTTTTGTCTTTTTGTGCAAACGGTAAGTGATGAAGGTAAGTTTTTGATCTTAGTCTTTACCAATTAGACTAACCAACATTTTTAAAAATTTGTAAGATGAAGTTTCAAACTTTTAGCCTAAGGTAAGTCTATTGAATACACCACCATCAGACTATTTGTTTATTTATAAAATTTATATACTATTTTCCAAACCTAGTCTAGATGAGTCAGATAACCCACCATCAAATAATGTTTTGGATGATAAAACTTGTTAGATAAATGTTCAAACACTTTACTACTTGTCTTGATGTAAGTGGATTGGATATGCCACCACCAAACTACTTGTCTTGATGTGAAAACTTACTGGATGAATTTTTGAGTATATTAGTACTGGATTGATTTCTTCAATGTAATTGATAATTTGATATAAAAAAAATTCAAAGCATCGACTTAAGATAAGCAACGTATTCCACTACCATAACAATGGTATAGGTGTTTAAAATTGTACGATGATGATCCAGACCCTCAACAGTCACTAGACTAATTAATTAGGTGTTAAAATTCGTAGGATGAAGAATAAAAATGGTAAGTGAGTTGGCATGCCACTACCATACTAATTTAGGTGTCGAATTTGCAGGATGGGGAATCAAATCCAACCTAAAATAAGTGAATTAGGTCATCACTATTCCAACTGTTTAGGTGTGAAATCTATTGCATGAGATTGAGTCCTTAACCTAAGATAAGATAAATTAGGTATATCACCACTAAACTAATATTTTAGTTGTAGCAAATATATGACTCGAAAATACCAGTCCCACACTAATGCTTGACAATATGATCGTGATGTCAGCAAACCTTCACACTCCATTCTTGCCCAATGTACTACCAACAATGGCCTTTTCTCTATGTTGCAGCCAGTGTTAACTTCCTCGGCAATTTTAATGATGCTTTTAATGTTGTCAGTAGCTGTGGCATGCTTGTACGTTGGATTTACTTCTTATATGTACCTTTTAGAAGCTTTCTAGAGGGTGCTGATCAATTAATTTATTTATTGGGACTATTTTTCCAGCGACTTTCCATCAACATTTTTCTGAACTTTGCATAGTTGGACAACAATGTTAAGTATTTTGTGGGCTCCCTGTGTTGTGATAATGTCTCAAAATGTGACTTTTGGGTAATGCCGTATCGTGAAAATTCTCTTGAATCTTTTTTCAACTCATTTTATTGTGCATCATGGTTTGGATCATGTGTCTGATACCAATGTCAACTCAATTCTGATCTAGGCGATCTGGATCAGTACCAACCAGTATCTGATCCTATCACCTCTTTGCTATATTTTGGACCCACTTTTCAACTTTGTGATATTTTTGCAACCTTTTATCAATCATGCAACAAAAAAACCAAAGTATGAAGTAACTAAAAAACTAGAATTAGTACACAATTTCAATCATAAATATCTTGTTCAAACGAAGAAAATAATTTCTCTGGGGTCCAAAGTTAGGGCTGCACAGATTGATCCTTCCAAATTTCCGTATTGATACGATCCTCATGCATTAGACTGCTCTTTAGGATTTTTTTTTTTGTAAAGCAGAAGACGTGTTCAGTCATAAAACATAAGAATACAGATCATGGTTCTGCAACATAAAAATCAAGGAATAGCATGCATATGTTGTCGTCTCCTAGTAACTTCACTCATTAGTTATGTATGACACTGTAAATACACTTTTCACCACAAAGTTTTGAAATGTTAGTATTTAGTTTTGAAAATTGGCACTGAAGAATTGGTTATTATGATAGATGCTATTGTAGGTTCACTGGTCATCACATATATTATACCCACTATATCATCTTGTATAATTGAGAAAGTTTGTGCGCCTATTTATTCTTTTAGTCATAATTTCCTTTCATTATGTTCGTGTGCTATACGTGTCGTCAGTCCACATAACATGAAGCATTGGCTTATATCCTACAACTCTCTCTCTCTCTCTCTCTCTCTCTCTCTTACACCCACATTTTTTTCATGTTAGGATGTTCACAGTTGAAATGAGACAAGCCAATGAACACAAATCAGCTGGTTCCTGCAATAAGGTCATAGGACAGATGCTTGATAGGTGCTTGTACTTGGAGGTGAATATTTTAAAGATTCATAGTTTCTACTTGTTGAATTATCACTATACTACTTCTGTAACCAGAAGAGTTGTCTTAACTTGCATCTGCTGTTCTGCAGTCTCTGAGTATAAAATTCTATGCTGATTATTCTCATCCCGGGAATCCTTCTTCCATCCAACTGATCCTCCCCAAAAATGTCAAAGCATTGCTGTTGCAGCCTATATCGGATTGGCATGCAAAGGTGCTTATTCAGAACATTGGAGTCGATAGAGGATCATATTCATCCTTAGCTGGTGTTGGCATATCCTCTTTTGAGCGCATGTTTCATTGGCTGCAGTCATTATCTCTTGTTTTAAACAATATAACAGATGAACTTATCTTCAACATCACGAACAATCTTCACCAATTGGTTGAGCTATGCCTTGAAGACAATCCATCGGAGGAGCCTTCTTTGACGAATGACCTAACCAACGGCGGACTTCAGTCACTTGGAACTTTTAGGAATTTGATTGGTCTATCTCTTTCGCGTAATAGGAGTTCACTGACCACTTTTAAAAGGGTAAATGATATTGGTATTCTTGTACTTGCTGAAGGATGTAAGAGGCTTGAATCAGTAAGACTTGGTGGGTTCTCTAAAGTTACTGATGCTGGCTATGTTTCTATTCTTCATTCTTGCAAGAATCTGAAGAGACTTCAAATTGTGAATGCTTTTTTCTTGTCGGATTTGGCATTTCATGATCTCGCTGATGCTCCAAACTCCCTTGTGGAGGTGAGATTGATTTCATGCAATCTCATTACTGGTGAAACTGCAGAGTCTCTTTCTGTATGTAGAAATTTACAAGTGTTGGACTTCTCTGGCTGCAAAAGCATTGCAGATACTGGGCTGAACTCAATATCTAGACTGTCTAAGCTGACAACATTGGATCTTTGTGGAGCTGACATTACTGATAGTGGCTTGTCAGCTCTTGGTGGTGGGAGTTCCCCAATTGTGTCTTTGTGTCTTCGGGGTTGCAAAAGGATCACAGATAGGGGCATAGTTATGATGCTGCGTGGTGATGGTGTTCTTGGTAACACGTTGCTAACACTTGATTTGGGTTACCTTCCTGGAGTATCAGACATAGCTCTGGCTGCAGTTGCAAAAGTTTGCAGGCAAATCATCAACCTATGTATCAGAAACTGTTTTGCTGTCACTGACACATCTATCTCTGCTTTGGGTTCGCCTGAAAGATCTGAAGGCAAAAGATCACTCAGAAAGCTTGACTTGTACAACTGTTGTGGGTTGTCTGCTGTTTCATTCGGGTTGCTGAGGGTTCCATTTTTTTGTGGTCTCCGATGGCTTGGTGTTGGAAGCACAAAGTTATTAGCGGAAGGCAAAGCTAGATTCATAGAACTTGGTATGGAAAAACCTGGGCTGAGCATATGTATTAGTGGCTGTGAGATTGGCTGTAAGGATGGCTGGCAATGCCATGAATGTATCTGACATAAAGCTGTTGTAAAGATTAACTTGCCTAATTGTTACTGCGTGTACTGCTGGCGAAGATGTTAAATATTGGGTTTTACATTACAACTTCAGTCTCTCAAATCCTTTGGTGTTTGTTTCATAATTGATTTGTCAGAACTTAGTTGATTCCTAATCATATTCAAATTCTATGTTTTATGGATGATGAGTTAATTATATATTATTTTTTATAATTAATTATTTTTAGTATCTCGATTTATATTTTGTAAAAATTGTATCAGGATTTTTATATTTATGTAATTGAATTATTTAATTTTATTTTTAAATATTATACATGTTTAGTGATAAATCAAAATAAGATAAAGGCAGTACATATTCAACGATAAATTGTATAGTATTTTTTATCAATATAGGAGGGTAAACGAGATTAAATATTTTATTTTTACAAGTATAAGATTATTTTTAAAAAAATATAAAAATCATGGTATTAAAATTAAATCTTACTTTTGAGTTGATGATCAGCATCTGACATATGTCATGACATTATGAATAGTATTTCCGAGAAATCTTCATTTGCTAATGGGTCGGATCGGGTATAGTTCTTACTATCCCGTCACAGAGCCAAGCCACCCCGTTCCCACCCAACTATTCTACCTGTTTTATTCACGGCCGGTGCTTCCACCACCGTCTCCCGATAACCATCCCGCTGCCATGGCCATGCTCTTACCTCACCCTCTCTCGTCTCTCGCTCCCCGCGTTCCTCGCTACCCGCTTCCCTCGAGGCTTAATAGCAGGAGGAGGAAATCTGCTTCCGTCGTGCAAGCGTCGTGGCAAGAGGTTTTATTTCTCTCTCTCTTTCTCTCTCTGTTCTGCTGCACTCATGCCATCAATCGAGGGGATCCCTAACCCTCGCCGTGGTCGCGTCGCACTCGGAAGTCTTGACTTTCGAATAACAACAAGATTTCTCATCTCCCGTGGTTTCAGCTTGCAGGGGTCCTCATCTTCTCTGCGATCCCTTTCACCGCGGTGAAGGCCGTCGCCAATAGCTCTCTGGGAGAAAAACTCCGTCGGCAACTCAGTGAAACCAAGAGGGACGCCGTGGAGAAGTCATTGAGATTTAAAGCCCTCGCTCAAAAGGCCAGAAAAGCGAGGTATTTGACCATTTCTTGATTGGTTACAATATATTGGTGGCGATGAATTTATGCACAGCAAAAAAAAAAAAAAAAAGAGCTCACCGCTGATTGCACAGCTAAGATCTTCAAGCCAGTTTTGCCATGCTCTTCCATGGGGATAAGGAAAGTGGTATCAAAGTTTTGCCATTCTCTTTGGTCTTTTTTTTGACATGAAAAGTCATATGAGTAGAATTATTTGTATTAATTTTTCCTAACGAAAAACTCTATTCACTTTAGTTTCTGTGCCCTTCTTGGATGCTATAATCTCCACTACCTCCCCCTCATGGTTGAGGCTATAGCAAACGAGGTACCTTTGCAATTGAGAAATTCATCTGGACGTTGTTCCAAATGCCATATCTTGATTTGTCTTCAAGCTTCTTATTTGGAGCTTGTACAACTATGCAATTAAAGTGCCAACCTTTTATATTATCTTTATGGTGTTGTGTTGGACTTGATAATCCTTGAATATGGAGCCTATATTATTTATACAGCAAAAATTTTAGAAGTTGTACAAAGTAAATTGGAACATAGCAGGATATACTTTTGGTGTGCATGGTTTCCTATTGTTTGCCTGTTCATATCTATTGAATTATGGTAAATTATCCTGGTCCAACATTATCCAGTTTTTTCTTTCAGTTGACTTTGTAATTATAGGAAAGAAACCCACTAAAGCTTACAATTAAGCATTTACAGCTTTATCAAGCTTTTACACCAGAATATAAGAATGCCATTCCCTAATTAAAGATTTCAACTATTTTTCAGTTTTTGGTATGGGCGCGAACGTCCTTGCTGGCTTGGTCCTATTCCATACAAATACCCGTCTTACCTTACAGGAGAGCTTCCTGGTGATTATGGCTTTGACATTGCAGGTCTGGGCAAGGATCCTGTGGCTTTGCAGAAGTACTTTAAGTAGGTGAACTATGTATCACTCATCAAAAGACCATTGCTTTGCTTCATAGCTCACCTGGTGGCACAAAGATAATTTCTTATTTGTCTCTCATATGAAAGAAAACAAGAATTTTCTTATTCCTGGTGATTATTACATAGCACACACATTTCTCTGTTAACTCTTTGATATATGTTTTCTTATTGATTTATGATTTGTTTATTTTTCTTGAATAGTCTTATACCATAAATAACGTGATTTCAGAACATTCAGCTTAATTTATAATTTCAGACTGGTTATCAACATCTGTGAGAGTAATTTTCATTAATATCCCTGTGGAAGTTGTAATTTAGATGGATTCCTTCAAAACTTCAAATGTGACCCTTTATATATTTATGTAAGGCTAGAGTGAGGATATAGACATGAAGATCATGAGGATGTCTAGTAACTCAGCTGGTAAAGAATTTGACCTAGATAGCAAGGTCTTGGATTGAATCCTGTCTTCACCACTTATCTTTTTCTAAAAATGTGAGCTCATATCAAGGTTTTGAGGCCTAAATCCAGTAATAGAAGATAAATTAGTTCTACAAGATGCATTTCAGAAGAATGTGGTTGCATGATCTAGTTACTAAATATTGCACTTTGACAGTTTTGTTTAGTTAAATAAACATTAACTAAATGCAAACCTGTGTATGTATCTGGTGCATGAGCAAAAGTTCAATGATCCATTTTCCAAAAGGTAGAATAAAATGTTGAAACAGAAGGGTATTTATCACAGGAAGAAGAAGTGAATTAGACAAATGGCTGGAGATGGATCTAATGTGGTGGGCAACCATGACATGGTATCGTCATGAGATTTGCTATATGCACAATTGGCACATGAACATGTTCAATCAGGAATGAAATTGGAGGTCTAAATCTTTGATTAAAGGTTCTATAGTAAAAGAATATGGATGTAATTGAACTTATTCTTTGATATATAATTCATTGAAGAAAGGAAAATCTATTTAGCTTGAGTGAAATCAATTATTAAGAACATATAATATGATTTAGCTAATTTAAAATAAAGAAAAATAATATGAAAGAAGAGTACACGAATAGGGCATGCTGAGATTTTAGTAAAAGGATAGAAGTAAAGAAAAAGGGAGTTTGCCGCCTTTTCTTTTGGGTGGCATGATATGATGGATAGAAGGAACTGAGAGAAAATATTGGCCCTGGAAGCTTGTAACATGGGATATGTAGACTTGAAAAATCTCAAGCATTGATGAAAGATAATTAGAACATGAATTCTAGATATTAGGGAGATTGAATTAAGAAGATGGCTTGAGAAATACAAAGAAAATGGAGTTTGTGAATGAAATTTATTATGCAAAATCCAAAGCAGTTGAAATAACTTCCAAAATCCAAGCAATTTGACTCAGCTGAATGTACAGTTATGATTTGACATCATAGATTTAACCCAAATAGTCATGATTTTTCCTTGATGCAACCTATTGGTAGAAAAGATATTATGTTGAAAGAGTTCATGTAATAAAATGGTATAGTAAGTGCCAAATATTAATAGAAATAAAGATATTCTCTTCACATTGTAGAAAGTTGATACTCTAAGGACATGTTATATCTTACAGTTTTTTGTGGGAATGAAGAGGCATCATAACAATTCACATGATTAGGTGAAATAAAATATCTTTGTGATTGAGAAGTGATGTTGCACTTTTTTTGTTGACTTCTCATGAATTGTGAAAATGTGACGAGATGCCCTTGTAGTTATTCTAGTAATTGTTGATGAAATTACAATGTATTAAACAACTTGTTTGAAAAGTTTTAATCATTACGTTGGCAAGATTTGAAGCTGTAGATGTGAAGAGGCCAGTTTGTAGGAAATTATATAGTTCTGATTTAATTCTGAGTTATAACCATTCTTAATGATGGTAGTATTTGATGGTTTATATAATTCTTGAAAAGAGTTGGAGTTACCAAAAGTTAATTGACAGCTGGAGGTGTATAAAAGTGAGTCATAATCTCATAGTTACTCATAGACATCTTGCTTAGTGGTTATGATTAAAAAGTACAGTATTTGGTACAACTAAAATACCGCTTTAGTTAGAGTTGTAGAACAGATTGCTAAGATTCAAATCTAAATGGAAATTAATTGCAACTATTTGCATTAAATAGGTGGGAATTGAAGACATCATTCTTGATAATCACGATTGAAGACAAGAACTTTAGTTGTATATAATCTTTGGTATAACTAAAATTTGACCATAGTTAAGAGTTTGTATAACAAAATAGTAAGAGCCAAATGTGAGTGGAAATAAATCGTAAATTATTTATCATGTATAAATGATAAATAAAGAGACACCATATTTAGGTTGCATTTGGGAATACATTTGCATTCTCAATGTGCATGTAGAGAAAGGAGTTTGAGTGAATATACAGTTGTGGAATGCTTTAAGTGTTTAGTAAACAATAGATGAAAATTGTCTTTTAAATGTGCATTGACGTAAATATTGCTTGTTAAAATTATATTTCAAAAGTCCATTAAATATTAGGTGATAAATTTATCCTTCGAATGTTTTTAATATTTATTCAAAAGTAAATACATATATTTTTATTTAAATAATTAAATAAATAAAATAATAAATGAATGTATAATCTTACAAAATTTTGTATGGCCCAGATATATAAATAAAAAAATAATCATATAAATGAATGTAAAATATTTTCTGAAAATAAATAAAAAAATTTAGACTTATGAGAAAAGAGGCGATGACAAAAATTGAGAGAATGGATGAGAAAACGAGATTTACAGTTTTTGAGGTAATCATGTGACTTTAAATAATGTCATAGGCTACTTTGGGAATTTGAAAAATTATATTAGCATTCTGCAAATGCTGATATGTTAATGCTATCCTAAGGTAACATCTAAGGCTTGCAATATCGTATCGTACCACTCGGTACATATCGATCCGGTAGGGGACTAGTACACTCGGTACCTTAGTGTACCATGTGTCAGTATGCTCGGTACAGGTCGATACGTACCATACCGATAGCTGATTGATATGCCGGTATGGTACGAGATTGCGAACCTTGGTAGTATCAACAATTGGTCATTTTTAATGCAGCATCCAGGCTAGATTTCAAATGTATTCTCCTACATTTTTATTATAAAAAAGTTTACCAAACACCAATTCACATTTGAAATGTGCATTGGGGTGTTAATGAACATTTCAAATGTATTATCCTACACATCCTTAATAATCATGATAAAAGGAAGTGAGCTTTTGTTGATTACAATTATAGCATGAATATTGAGAGGCAAATGTGATGGAAATAATGAGAGTTATTTTTATTTTCTCAGGGAACTGAAGAGACACCATGCATTATATGATGATTAAAGATGAAAATTTTAGGATATAATCCTTTTTAATTGGGATTTTAAAATTTATTTTGAGAGTTAGGTCAATCTGTATATATATTAAGGAAAAAGAAATACTTTCAACATGAGAAATCATATTGAGATGATGGAGTTTTTATTAGTGGTCAGAATATAAAGGTTAAACACTCATGTGATGGCATGGTTGCATGATGATTTTCTATGATTGTTGGTAACTTATGCTTTTCTTGAGGTTAAATGTTTCTTAACTTTAATATATGTACCATGCAGCTTCGAAATTTTGCATGCTCGTTGGGCGATGTTGGCATCTATTGGTGTAATAGTTCCTGAGTTGTTACAAGAACTTGGTTTTGTTCATTTTGTTGAACCTGTGTGGTGGAAAGTTGGGTACGCAAAGCTTCAGGTGAGTTGTTTAGTGCAACTCATAAATTTAAGCAACTGATCTCAGTTATAGATCAATCTACTTGCTGTTGATAATCTGGTGTATGTGGTCTGTGTGCACAACTTGGTCCATGATTTGTGTTGTTTTGCATAGCAATGCTAAAAATTTTCATACTAGCCTTAACAAAACCCCAAAACATAGATGATCAAAGATTTTAAACAAGCATTTACTGAACACTAGGCATTATGCTTGATGAAACTTTCATTGGAAAATTGACATTGTGAAGGTATAAAAAAAACACACAACACGACAATGCAAAATCTCTGCGTTTGTCTGCAGTGCGAGAATATCACAAATTTAATGTGATCATTGTTGTCACTACAGTATGGTGATAACACAAATATTATTCATTGTCTGTTATCAATTTGGCATTTATGTATTATAGAGGATTGGTGGTACTGTGAACCACAGTTATCCGTGGGTACATGTTGCACTTTGCATAAAATTATGGTGTATATGGATTTTAATCAGTATGCTTAAGGACTAACACAGATGTATAGAAGATACTTATTGAGTCTACTTAGACTATGAAAATAACTACAGTGCCAGGCACACATCTTTGTTTTCTGGAGCACTTGATATCAAGTTTCTGAACGCTAGGATTTTGAAAGAGGATGCAAGGTTGCTATATCATGATTTGACTGTTCTAGAAATGGGATTCTCAAGTGTCATCACAATGTCATGGTCATCTTGGTTTATAGTAGCCTGACCTTGTACTACAATAGCAGGATATGGCAATTAGGTTATGCTTAGTGTCTGCCATGGCACTAAAGACTCCATTTAGCAACAGTGGCCTCTTTTTGTCTGTTAATTAAGACTTTGCATGAGTTCTGGATCCCTTGCAGTTTCAATCTCTTTATATACTATATCTTGGTCTTCCTTATATTCACCATCATTGATGGATGAATAGTTGCAACTAACAGAAAGTGGAAAGAGTTTCTCCGTTGCTACTGCAGTAAACTAACTTGTCCATATTAAACACCATAACTTTTTCTACTTCACCTTGTTCCATCTTTCTGTTTAACTTCCTACCTTAAATCCATGTGTTTAATGCCTCACCATTAATTATATTCTCTATGGGCAAGGTAATTCTGCTAATCATTGTAATTATTGATTGTTGACTACTATGTTTCAGTGATGAACACAGCCAAAAATTTTGTTTAAGTAGCTTTTCACTGCAAGCTTGTTGTAGACAAAAGATGTTATTTATTGGTCTCACTCTCTGTTTTCTTTCTTCTATCTTCTCTTACACTTAATCTTTTAAGTTATATGCTGTTGTAAACTTGTAATAGTCAACAATATTGTCTGCGTGGTGCTATTCTGTTATATTCAGAATCTGAACTCATTGATCTGCTATCATGCTTTGTTTGTTTTAGTAACTATCTTTCTATTTTTATGATTTTGTACCATGTCCTATGCTGAATTTGTGCAGCACACCCTCTCATGGATAATAGTTTATGCGAGTGTGACTTCAAATTCATGATGTGATCGACATGTTTTGAGTGTTGTCAGTGGCTATGTGCTAATCATGTGCTGTTACAACATTTTGTATGAGTGCATGAAACTGATCTGTGTTGTAGCATTTCTGACAGGCCTCTTTTATATTGTCTCTGACTCTCCTCTGATACCCCTGATTGTGTTTGGTGATAGGTGGCTAGTTCTAATTTTAGGTTACTAGCTTTATGTAGTGATTAGCCCTCGACTCCTTATCTATTCTTATCTCATTTGTTGGCTGCGAACAAATGTTGCATCCTGGTTATTTGTTGCTATTAGGATCGAGTTGGCACTAAGAGGGAGAGGGGTGAGGGGTGAATTAGTGCAAGAGTTAAAAAACTCGGTTCGAAAAATTTTGCTTGAACTAAACCGAAGTCGAAAGCGCTTTTGGTTGGAATTCGTTAAGAGAAAATTAGAGAGCGATTTAAAACCGAATGGAGAAGCTTGAGCTTATCTTAGAACTAGTTATGAACTACTAAAATCAAGAGCAAATTGAAAGATGACAAGAGAAATTCACAGAATTTTATAGTGGTTCGGTCAATCTTGATCTACGTTCACTCCCGAGTCCTCCTTCGTCGAGGCCCACCGGTGTCCACTAACGATCTTCTTTAAAGGGCGAAGATGAACTACTCCTTATACACTTATCTCCTTTTCACAAGTTCAGGAGAACCTTTACAATCTTTCATCTCTTTCCTTAGACTCACTTTACACTTGAAAGACATAAAGGAAGCTCTCAATCAATTTTTATAGAATTTTTTCAAAGATTTCGTTCACTTTCTTAGCACTTTCTTGCTTTCCCAGGCAAGAATACTTGGGGTATATACCCCAATTAGCTTCAAAAATTGGAGCAAAAATTCAAGGCTTCTCTGAAAAATCTGGGTATGGGCGGTACTACCGTCGGTATCGGCGGTACTAACGTCGAAAGTTGCCTGAAAACCTGGGCAGCAACAGTACTACTATCGCCTGGGTGGTGCTACCGCTGCCTGGGCGGTACTATCGTCTCCCACAGGCAGTACCATTCGGAAACAATACTAAAAAGTACTGTTTCATACTTGAACTGTACCTTTTGTTGCCCTCCTTCCAGGTCAATGAAATGAGCTCTATCATGAGCTCAAATCAAACCCAAAGTGGAGCTGGTTGGCCTCTAATTTGAGTTAGTAGGATTTCTCCAAAACTAACTCAAATTAGGACTCAAATCAAGATACTATCTACGGCACACTAAGACAAACAATTGCAATCAATCTTGTTGTCCGACACGTCAATTGATCTTGTTGTCCGACACGTCAATTGATCTTGTTGTCTGGCACGTCAATCGATCTTTCGAACTCCTGGCGAACTTCCCGACATCCCTCCGGTGAACTCCTAGTGAGCTTCCGATCATCTTTCGGCGAACTCCCGTCGAGCTCCCGATCATCTTCGACGAGCTCCCGCTGCATTGTCCGAAGCCCCGGCCCGATGCCTCGGCCCGATGCCCGATCTTGACTCCGGTCCAACATCAGATTGTTTTGCCTTTTCACAGTCGTAGTTAATTCTGCATCACTTAGCTCCAACACATTGATTAGATCATAAACTCACAAATTGGTTTCATCATCACATTCCGAGATTCAACAGTTGCCAATTTCTGTCATTGCTCTCATTGTCTCTAAAGCATATTATGTTATTGTAAAATTGGTGGTGTCTCCATCATCTATTGCCTTGATGCAAAGCATGAATAGCATCAAAGGATATGTAGACTTTTAGACATGGTTTGGAAGATTTCATTTTGCCTTTTATACTTGCCTTTTCTGGGTTTCCTATTCTTTGTTCTTGCTACTCTAGTAGTGATGGTTAGTCTTTTTTCTACCAAAGACCTTAGCGTGAACTAAACTTTAAAAGCTCATAACGGGCACCACTCATCACCATCAGTTTTCTGTGCAGGTTTGAATTGGTTGAGATCCTTGAATGCCTACATCGATAGCTTTGCTTTGTGATAACCACTCATTTAAATGATTATCATAGCTTCTTCATGGGACAACCATGTCAACTTGTAGAAATCAATGCTTCACAGAGCTCTCCATAACTGTTTCTTGCTTAAAGCTAGACCATGATATTGGTTATCCATTGTGGCACATGCACCAAGAAAATAACATAAACTTCATCCTGTCTATCCCTAATGCAATAGCTCTCTCAATGCTATCTTCATATTGTAATGCATGTAGACCAATTTTTCTAGTCCCATATGTGACAATTGATTTCATAGAGAAGGGAAGAAGTATTGAGAAAATAACTCTTTTAGGTGGGAGGGTTGTATTTTTTGACCTTCCACTTAAGTTCTCTCTTATCTCACTAAATTATGAATTTTGAAAAGATATCTCTTGACCTATCAATGTGATCGGGTTTAATAGAATCTTTAGTATATCTTCGGAAGATATTATTTTTTTATAGAATACTTGGATAACATTTATTTGAGTTTCAAAAATAACATTTGTTTGCATAGGTCTGTATATTGATTGTAAGTTTTTTTTTTAGATTGATACTCCTTTCAAATTTTTGATTCAGTTGATTAGATCTTTTTATATGTAATATTCAAGCATACTTCATCAAGTTCACAAAAATGTATTTCTGAAACACAATTTTTCACTTCCAGGGTGATACTCTTGACTACCTTGGTATTCCTGGACTTCATATAGTTGGCAGTCAAGGAGTCATCATCATAGCAATCTGTCAAGCTCTTTTAATGGTAGTATGCATACACACAACTTTTTTGTTAAAGGTCCTAGAGTAAACTTGACAGAAATTATGGTGTTTATCAATTCCATTGTGAATTTTACTTGAGCTAAAATTATGAACTTGGCAAAAATATTATTTATGATTCAACTTTATAGTCCATTGATGAGGAGCTTCGTTAGTCTAAGATAAACTAGTTTTTGAATGGGAAATTGGTTAATGAAGAAAGCTTCTTCATCTGTGGCAGAGCTGCCATCCAATGGCAATGTTGCAACATCCACTACCATTGCCTGCATCTTACCAAGACTTGAATCCTGAACCCTTTGCCGTATGTCCTAAAGCTTATATTATAGACTCTAAACCTTATGTCCAAATCCCTAAATTTTAAATCACAAACCTTGTGAGCCATGCCATACCTTTTTGTACCTTAAATTGTAAATCCTGAAATTCAAACCCTCTACTCGATTGTGTAAACTGTAAATCTAAAACACCAAATTATCAACTATATTTTATCTCTACTATTATACCATACAAGAAACAATTCATTTTGTAATCCAAATTCAGTCTAGTGTTTGGAATCATTCTGTAATTAAAAGTTTTGCAAGTACTAATTTTCTACTTATTTGAAGAAACTCTTGGTTTGATGAACTTTGTGTACATTAGATTAGCAATGTATACAACATACTGTAGAAAGTTAAATTGAGAATGCACTTTAGACCCTCCAGTGACAATGCTAAAACTTATGAAATAACGCTTTGGGAACAGAATGATTTACTAAAGTATCTAATACTGAAGGTCATATGTTTATACAAAACCCATGACTCTCTACTGTATTAAGTATTGTACAATGATTAATGCATTGGGTGCTGATATATATGGTACTAAAAAAATATTAACGTTCCCATTAAACTGTTTAGTCCATGCTTGTGGAGTAATATGTTCCCTTCAGTACTTTATTATATTCTTCACATTCTGTTTCTAAACATGATGTTGCTATTTCCTTAAACAAATCATTGTATTGGCACATGACACATGATTCTATACTATGTTTATTAGCTACCATGAATTGATTTTAAACAATGTGTAGGTGATGAAACATGTTTGAAGTGCATTATAATTTAGCTTATTACCCAGGGCATTTTCTCTTCAATTATTAATTACTGTTTAGTTTGAGGATCTCAACTTTATTTGAAATATATCTCTCACCTCTATATTTTTTCACATAGATAGATAGATTGGAATAAAAATATATGTTGTAAACCACATTGTCTAGTTATTTGGCAAATTAACTTATTGAAACATTGTTCTGAAAATTTTAGCATTGTGTTTCTCCATACTGCCCCGGTTGTAAGATTTACAAATGTCCACTTCTAAAACTGAACAGTTCACAATGGTGAAGTTTCAGATACTTTCAAGATGTATTGTTTGTTATATGATTATTGTTAATAGGTTGGACCAGAGTATGCTAGATATTGTGGGATAGAGGCCCTGGAGCCATTGGGTCTATACCTGCCTGGTGACATAAATTATCCAGGAGGCTTGCTTTTCGACCCTCTGGGACTTTCTTCGGACCCTGTTGCTTTTGAAGAACTCAAAGTAAAAGAAATAAAAAATGGCCGTTTGGCGATGGTGGCTTGGATAGGCTTCTATCTTCAAGCAGCCATAACAGGTAAAGGTCCAATACAGAACCTTTTTGAACACCTAAGTGACCCCCTTCACAACAATGTGACGTCTTTCATCAAGTTAATGTGACAAGCCTCTTCCATCTTTCTTTTTGGCATGATAAGTTCTTCTAATTCAGTTAAAAGGTAATGATGTAAATTTCAAATTATTTCTAGAATTTTTAAAGATATTCTAGCTGCATTTTATATTGGTCTAGATGTGCCTACTAGTGTGTTTTTGTGCTTATGGCTTCTTATGTCTTTGCTCGGGGGAAATTAATTTTTTGTATAATCTTAGTGGCTTCTTCCATCTGCCTCTTTGACATGGTAAGTTCTTGTTGTTCAGTAACAAGGAAATGATGTAAATTTCAAAGAAATTTCTAAAGTTTTTGTAAATTGCATTCTCTATTGGTCTAGAGGCACCTAGTAGTGTGTTTTCGTACATTGGCTTGTTATATTACATTGTCTTGCTTGAGGAGAATTCGTGTTTTGTATAACCTTAGTGGCATGCTGACCTGAATATTAGGTAATTAAGCAGTTTTGTGTCGACAATTATAAACTAAAAGAATGGACTGTGTCACTAAATTATGTTTATGAGAGTTTTAATGTTTATTATTGGCAAGCATTTGGCTTCTTAAAGAGTTATATAAATGTTGACCGCAACAATGGTGATTTCTACCTAAAATCCATTCCACATTTCCGAGGACTAATATGATGTTATGCCATGAGAACCCAAAGCTGTGAAGCAGCTTTTATTGTTCTTCTTTTGTCTGCTCATGCTCTAGGCACCAAAAAGTAATATTATGACTTTTGTTTAAAAGTGAATCATTGAAAAAATTAAAATTTTTGTTTAGTTTCGATGTTCATTATTCCATGAGTCAATTTTGTTGAATTGATTGTCCATGTTCTTTCACTGTCGTGTTTTTCTTCCAAACTGTTTCTGCCCAACTTGTCTCGTATCTTTTCGTATCATATAATCATGGAAAGAAGAAATTTTGCAGTTTTGTTGTATTAGGGTGCAAAATGGTGCAGACTAATATATTTAGTGCAATTCTAACACTTAACTTTTGTCTTTTGGAATAAATGTCTATAAAACGTCTCTCGTGTCATATCGTAATGGAAAGAAATATATATATATATATATTTGTTTTAACTTGGATGCAAAACGGGTAAACTTTTATATTTTGGGTAAATTTATCGTTGTGATATTGTTCTTTGGATCCTATATTACAATGGAAAAATAGAAATTTTATATATTTGAACTACTGTGTAAAATCTTATGAATATTTTAATTTAAGGTAACTTTTATCTTTTAACGTCTCTGTTTTTCCTCCAATAATTGAACTTTTCTGGTTTCGTGGTTGTGTTGACTTGAAAATTTTTAATTCTTGAAAGGGTGCCACCAACCAAACATTTTCGCTTTCAGTACTTGTTTTCATCAAATGTGCACACGACTTTTCTTGTGTAAAATGATTGTACGAAGTCAAAAATTTTCATGGAAGTCATTTGAACATTCCAGTCTCAATAATTTTTTTTTTTAAATATTAATGTTCTTATGAAATAACAGTCACTTCTTTCTTGTCATATCATATTGTGCCAAACTAAAAATTCGAACATTTCGCTTTCGATAATTTTTTATTATTATTATCTGGTTATTTCATATTTACATTTGCAGTCTCGTGTCACAGTGACTTGGCAAATGTAACTCACATTTTTAATTCTTTTTTCACCAATTGGCGTTCACATCCTCTCTGCTCCCTTATGACCGTTCGTTCTTCTTAACTTTCTCTTTGTATGAAGAAAATGTTTTAGTGAGCTCCATAAATTGGCTTCGCTCTTTCTATGATCACTTGTGCGTCTTTCCTGTCCTGTCCTAATTCCTCTTCTTGATTACAACCGTCACGCAACAAACTTGTGACGTGTGTCAGAGAGAGACATGAGGATAGAGGTCCCACGGATCGGGTGGGCTTTTTATGTCGATCATAAAAGCCATCAGATGCGTGGGGTCCCCCATTCTTTCCCCTACCAACAATAATAGGTAATGCTATGGAACGACGACACCCTCCTCGCCCTGTCAACGGTCCACCGAGCCAATAGAACGCCGACACGTACGCACACATTGATTCGTAATTAGAAGATTCCCCTCACTTCAATTATTGTTCGTACGCTTTTCTAAATATTTTTATTGGACCCAACCTCTGTGTGTGTGTGTGCATTTTTCGAACTCTTTAATGAAAAATCCACAAGTGAGAAACTTCGATGTGTACATTTTTCTCGGACATTTTAGACTAACCAAGTGGTGTTAAATAATTTAGGGTTTCCGACATACTTAGAAAATTATGTTACTTAGATCTAGGACTTTTGAGAGAAAATATTTTTTTATGATTTATATGAGACCGTGTACAAACAACTTTGGTTTGAGTTTGGATTAAATAAAAAAAAAGAGAAAGAATTATTCTTTATGTTTAATTGATCTCATAAATCTTTTGTTTTATGTATTGGATTTTCGTTCTTGTATTGATCCTCTAGATTGATTGTTCTTTTGGTTCAAAGTTCTTTTTTCCCACAAAATGGTATCAAAGAAATGGCGTAATTGTTTGGCAAAGCTTCACAAAAACAGTAAAGGACAAGTAGATAATAAACATGAGTTATCAAGATTGTGATCAGCTTAAGACTTCGTAATTGTTTGTATAAGTATTTACTCGTTGCATCTCTAATAATTGTTTTTTGTAATATTTTTTTTAAAAAGTTTTATCTACTAAAGTTAGACTACAAAAGTTGTATGGATTAAGAAAGTAAGAAAGTAGGATTAGGTAGATCATTTGAACATATTTAAAAGAGTATTAAATTGATTAGGAAAAAAAATAATTTAAAAATCGATAAACAAGATAAATTAATGCTACTTTTTATATCACTCATTAACTGTTATTATTATTATTATTATTTTATAGAGATGATATTCTATGAGAAATATATTGTAGCCTAAGAACAACTTGAAGAAGTCTTAGTATATAGTAATATTAGGAAAAAGATTGCATAAAGGAATATTAATGATAAGCCATTACCTATTTAAGGTTGTGGTTGTCAAAAAATATTTTCTGATAGAGATGGTATCAATAAGATATTTATGGTATAAATATAAAGGTGGAGTTATAAAGGTACTCGAGGTTGGTTAAATAATCCTAATGTAAGGAAGGCTGTGTCAAGGTTTATATTATCCAAAGATATATTAAATATCTTGAAGGATTGAAAACTTATGCTGTAGAAAACAAAAGTCGATATTTATGGTTTCCAACGCATATATGGTCATAAAGGAGAAGAAGAAAAAAAAAAATCTTATTAATGGATGAGAGTGATGGAAGTTTATTTCTAGACTCAAATGCCATCTTCAGTTTTTGCAATATATGGTGCATTGGCGGACTTATCACCCAATCAAATACTAGACTACGTATCTTATGTTGTCAAGGAGATATATAGATTTAAAAAAAAAAATGCTTTCAAGTACTTATAGGATTTATATAGTAGATTTGAAGAGATGTGAGACAAAAATTCTTCTAAGAATATATATAAATAGAATTTCAGCTTGGATTAACTCAAGAAAGGCAAAAAAAAAAAAAAAAAAAAAAAAATTTATTATGTTTTATTAGTCTAGCATAATGAAAGTTTTGATTTAATTTTAATCATGTAAATATTTTTCCTGTTATTGATTTTCTATTTGTTGAGTCTCTAATATATATAATTTTTCTTTCCTCCATGAAAGGCTATAATTTTTAAATCCTTTATATTATCCATTATATTTGGATACTATTACATCACGGTCCTTGCACTTAAAAAATTTATATTGAAATTTCTATAGTTGGAAAAGTAAAATAAATAACTTCATTTGCTTTAATATCATCAACTGCATTAACGAAAAATATAACATGCGAGAATATGTTGGATCGATATGAAAGTGATCGACAAAAGAATAATTTTTCAAGATCCCTTCTATTTTCAATGTGTAGGATCTTGAAATTATCTTTTTGTCGATAAAATAATTGAAAATAGAATAAATATTAAAATTACTTTGTGTCCTTTATTTTTGTATATTTTTCATCAATGCAATTGACACGGCTAGAGCAAATGAGATTATTTATTTTATTTTTAAAATTATAAAGTCTCAATATATATTTTAAATTTTATAAATATATAAATCATGATACTAATATGATCCAAGTATAGGGGTAACATGCAATTAGCCCTCATTGTAATCCCCAAGTTCTGGAATCTTAGCAGACGTCACAATTTTTTTTTTGGGTGGGGGGGGGGGGGGGGAGGAAGAAGAACAACAAACTTGCTATTGTCATCCATTACAACGAGATTTTTTACGGGACAATATTTCTACAAAGATATATTGAACTATCCATCTGTTAGTTTCTATAAGAAGCTGATCGGTTCCTTCTTAGCAGTTGTGTCTATAGCTACCTGCTTTTGTAGATTAATCAGTAATATACATCTTCTTAAAGTGTGTCCACGATAATGCTCGAAAGTTTGAAAGGGAAGCCTCATATGTAATTGCCTTACCACGTAGCAGTTTAAAGAATCTATAGTTGGATATGGTGGTGCGTTTAGCTAGAAACGTAGGAACAAGAAATATAGGTTGACTAAATTGTGGAACATAAGATGGATGGATGGATCTCATCCCTAGCGAGCACCGGAATGAACATGTGGAACAAATAAACTCGAACGTGGGAACGAAGCAGCCATGGAAGTGAGCTAAAAGATTAATAATTACATATAACATAATAATCGAGTAGAAGCTACATGGAGTAGCATGGTTTCCCAAGCAGCAGCGGTGGGTCGGTTGTCTGCAGACGAAGCAAACTCGAGCCAGACCTCAGAGATGATGGATACTACCTCCGGTCCTAAGAAGTTATATAGACGAAGCTGCACTACATATATAGTGATGACCTATAACTAGACGAAGATAAAAAAATTGCCGGACTCAGCTCAGCTCAGCTCAGTTCAGGAATGGAGAAGACTCCGAACGAGCTCGGCCTCGGCACTGTTCATGTCCATGGTTGTTATCAACTCTGCGAGGCGGTCGCTGAGGTCATCGATCTCCTGGTGGAGGCTCTTGATGTAGTTGCATGTCTCCTTGAGTAGCTTTGCAGCTGAAGCCTGCAACATCACGCGCGCATGCAAGTCTCAACTTGTATCGTACAACACATTGGGAGTTTGAGAATACAGCGTGGTGGTGTGCGATCATCGTTATCAGTAAGCTTACTCTGGGTTCGCTGCTGCTGCTGCTGCTGCTGCGGCGGCGGCGGTGGCGGGTCTCGGGGAGAAGAGATTGGAGCATAGAGATGAGCTCATTGATATCCTCCTCTGAGATCCTGGACCTTGTACTGGACATCCTGGCCTCTGAACACCGGCAGATAGAGAGAGAGCAAAGATAGAGGAAGTAGGGCGAGAGAGAAAAGAAGGGAGAGGATGATGACTTTATAGAATTGGAGGAAGGGAGGGGTGGTAGCAAGAGAGCCACCACACCATACACATACTGCTGCAGTATGAAACAGAGCTGAAGAATGAATTCTTTACCGACGTGGAACACAAACTCCACGTCACCAATGAGGGGTGGGCCATCAGCCCGTGAAGACAGACGCTCATGTGACGTGTGTGTCGAGAGGCACAGAAAGCAGTACAGTTTTTGCATTGTGATCCACCTTTCCCCTGAGGTTAGGGGTGAAAGGAGGAGCAGTAGTAGTTTGTTTACTGTGGTCCTACGAATTAACTAAGGTGTCAGGGGGCGTATGTAACACAACATTACAAAGCCCACTCGAGATGGCTCACCACCATGTGATGAATTCTTCTGTGTAGGCGCGGCCACCATGTGATGGGGGGGCGTCGTACCTCCGTCGCACATTACATCTCTCTCTCTCTCTCTCTCTCTCTCTCAGTCGCATGTGGTTGCAGGGAGTAGATATGAAGATGGTAGAGGTCGGAGGGCTTGGTGATGTCGCAGCATACGCCATTTGGGCTGTCCACCACCACATGACTGTACTCTTGACAATTACATCCATACGATACCTGTACGCTTGAGCAGATACTTCCACCAGATGGGAAGGAGTTGGTACTACCCGGATGTTTGTTCTGGGAACTTAATGTTGGAAACCTTTGCTTCATTCGACCCTCCTCCTTTTTCTTCTCTCTTTCTCCATGTTAGTAGATCCTGAGTGAATGAGGGGGGCTACAGAGAGGTTAGTAATCGTACACTAAGAGGGAGGGGGGGTGAAGAGATGGAGAATAGCGGATGATAAAAAACGATTGTTTGGCAGGAGCGAAAGCGATGGCAGAAGAGAGGGAGTAATGGCGCAGCTGAGCACACCAAAGTGGATGTCTCCGTCGGACGTGATTGCAAGGGTGGTGGGGCGTAATTGCATGTATGGTCTGCTCCCTCCTTCATCTCACCCACATGTGGCCGTGTCTCGCGGTTTCATTAATTATAAACTGCATGCAGGCTTGCATTCAGCAGCGAGGACGATGAAGAAAATATATAGAGAGAGAGAGAGAGCGAGGCTTTCACCTATCGACCTGAACGGTAGAAAGCTTCCGACTGACACCTGCAGTCACGGCGGTGGCTTCGGTCAGCTCAGGTAACATTCCAATGGAAAAAAAAAAGAAGAGATGCTGTTTGATAAAATAAAAAAAAATAAAAAAAACTGGGATTCGACATAATCTTAGTTTTGAATAAGCAAAAATTAATTTTAAAATAATTCTTTGTGATTTTTGAAAAGTTTTTAAAGCTTAAAATGACTAATTTACACTATATGTTTAATATATTCTGTCATAAAAAAATATTATAAATATTTCAGCCTTAAATTACTATTTGTTTAATCACTACGAAATGGTTAGAATGATTTGATTTACATGTTTAATTTGGATGGTTAGAATATTTTTTTTTTCTTTTTTACCCTAAGAAACACTATCTCTATACCTATGTTAGGAGTCTTTAGCCTCACTCAAATTAGAAATAATACACTTTGTATTTTTATAAATATTTGTTGAAATAATGTTGGAATGAGACTAGAGAGCCCTCTGTAGAGTCAAGTCAAGTCAAGTCAGTGACGAAAAAGAATCCTAAGATGTGTATAACAGAGGTCAAAGTCCAACCTTGAGAATTCTCAGTCATGCTTGAGAGAGGTTTTGAAGGAATCCGATTCCAATTTATAAGATGGGCATGTAAGCTTTAGTACAGCACTAAGTGCAAAGAAATCAAGAGAGCAACAATAAGAACATATAAATAAGACTTAGGTGTCGTAAGAGAGTTCATTAAATATCTCTTCAGTTGAGGTTTAGGAGTCTCTGATTGGATAATGGTCAAATTGAATTATTATTGTCAACTCTTAGTTTAATTGTTTGATGTCTCTATTGAATAACCAGTCCTCAAATTACAATTAAATGTGACGGTGAGTGAATTAAGACATTAACATATAGATAAGGTCTCCAAGATAGCATGTGGGAGATAATTCATGCAATCAAATAATAAAGTTAAAGAAAATATCTTCTTCATTTTTTATTTCCTAGACTAAGATTAAGCTTGAAATAACTTATGACAGATAAAATTTTTAGAAATTCTAAAAATCTTACAATGATGAGTTTGAGTCAAATAGGGTTAATATATATCAAGTTAGATACCAATTCAACCATAAAACTTGAGCATTTAAATTTTAGGCCAAATCTAGTGTATAACACGACTCCTTCAATCTTTAAGTCATATATGACTATCTATCATCTGAGCCTTTTTTTTTTTTTATCATAGCACATATAAATATTTCAAACAAAAAATGATGTTTAAACGATTTTGCATTCATATCACTTTGTAATCATAGTAGGCATATACTATTATATCCATTCTAGATTTTTGCTAAAAAAAATATACATATTATTAGACAAAAGCATATGTAGTGCATCTATGTGAATTCTCTAGTCACAAGCATGGATTATAAAAAAAAAATTATACACTTATAAGTTACAAGAAGAGGAGATTGGCTTGGTGATTAAGTGGGACAATTATAAATTTATAACATTCAAATTTATCTCATTTGACATAGTATGAAACATAATTCTTGATTATACTTATTTGTAAAGACCTATGATTATGACTATAATCTAACACACATATGTAGAGTATAATATATCACATAAGAATTAGGTTTGGTTAAATTTGATCCAATTCAACTCCTAAGTAAGCGAGTCAAAATTTTTATCCATTTCCTTGCTTCATGAGCTGACCCGATCCATTTGAATCGTTAATGTATTTATCGAATAGATAAAAATTTATAAAAAGATAATACAATTAAAAAAGAAAAACTCTATGGGAACTTGCAAGTATGGATCCAAAATCTAAATTGATATTTTTCTAAATCTCAAGCATACCTTCACTATCATTCATAGTAATTCACATCAATAGGACTTTACCAACACAAATTTGTGATAGATTCCTTTGAGAATTGATTTGGTGGCCTCCTTCCCTTTTCGTAAACTCTACTTTAATCCCTTGTTTCTCCTTACCCTCACTTGCCTTTGCCCCCGTCCAACGACTCCCCAGCTGGATTCCTCTCTTGCAGTGGATTCTCCCTTTCCTCTCCAATGATATTTTTCCCTTCTACTCGAGTCTCTGTCGTCCATGTTGATCCTCTATCCTTCAGGTCTATAGTTGCGTCTCCTCCCTCTTCCTGGGTGAGCCTTTTCAAGAATACGAGTGGGGCAGGTGAGAGGCCAACTGATACTGTCATGGGTGAGTAGCTTGAGAAAATCCAATGTAGGTCCGATCTCTATGTTGAGCTCGATGTTATGGAGATCACTCAATCTTATAAGAAATGACAAATAAACCTTTATGGCAAATTTCTTGGTAAGACTACCTCATTAGAACTTCTCAAACCCCTCATCACTAAGTTTGCATCCTTCTAAACTTAGCCCTCTCTGTTCCCAAAGACATTTGGATTCATGTATGTGGCACCCATTTCTTTCAATCTATTGCGTATGAAAATCTTCCTAATATTTGCTCAAATGTGGGAAGGTCAATTATTGTACCTCCAACTATGAGCTTTCGCTCCATCCTTCGCTTTCATAGTCATCACCAGAGCAACCTAGGGTTTCCCCATTGTCTCTCGAGGAAGATGATGACCCACTATCTTGGCTATGGGTCTAGGTGCAGAGGAGACCTCGACCCAAATCCACTAAATCTCCTCTTCGCAACCTGAACAAGGGCAAACAGTTTGCCTATGAGCATTATTCACATGATCCATTACCTTAATCGAACACTTTGAGTTTGATATAACCAAGTTCTACTACCATATCTTACACTCATGGTCCAACGAAATGTCTAAAATAGAGCCCTAGTCCCGATAATGACTCCCTCTCAATGCCAACACTTCTTTGCCTTAGTTTGTTATGAGAGCTCCTTCTTGAGGCCATCATATCTCTACCCTAGCCATTCTAACCTCCTACCTAACTCCTCTTTGTCTTATTTAGCACATACCTAGTCGATTAACTAGAATCCCATTAGGCATTAAGCTAACAATAATTTGTTGTTGTCCCCTCTGGATTCTTAACATGCCAAAGGTGCTAATAGCTAGCCTAGGCATAACACACATTGCTCCTCCTCTCAATCAAATTTATCATTTGTCCCCTTATCGAACCTTTTCGCTCCCCTGGACCCTCTCAATGCTCTAGGCATTTCCATGCCCTCCCCCCTAATCACAAGAGGGTTTTTGTTCTCTTCTCATGCTATTATATTAGAGTCCAACAACTCCCATCACTCTTCCTCTATGCATTGGTGGATAAGATGATAGTAGCATTTTAAAAGGTAACTAACAAGGGAGCAATTAGTGAGGATGATTTTTAAGAAGGTGAAATGGAGGGAGAATGTGCTAGTTCTCCGTTGGACAAAATCAACAAAGTTTGGTGTCGACCTCTTCGGTAAAGTCCCAACCAATTTTTATTTCCCATCAAACATTATAACAAAAAAGAAAATGCTTGTTGCTTCCTCTAATGCCAAAGTTGTTAATTCACCCTTCAAAATTTCACATGAATCTTCTTTGATGGAATTATAGATAGACATTAAAAAAAGCCAAATATAGACTCCAAGTAGTGATAAAAAACCATGAATATTAAGATGAAACTCATATATTAAAGGTTTAAAACCTTGTTTATGCACTTGAGGGTATCATACCTATCAGTTATAAATAGATCTTTAAGAAGAAGATCGAAGTAGATGGAAATGTAGAGAGACTTATAAGACTAGTGGCTAATGAGTATCATAAAAGGCAATGCATTGACTATGATGAAACATTCTCACTTGTAGTCATGTTGAAATTTATCCGAATTCTTTAGGTTATTACAGCACACTATGACTATGAGATCTGACAGATGGACGTGAAAATCATATTCCTCAATGGCAACCTCTCGGAGGAGATTTATATAATATAGCATAAAGGATTCGTGTCTAAGGAAAGTCCAGATAAAATGTAAAAGTTGCTTAAGTCCATTTGTGGACTAAAGTAGACTTCTTAAAATTTGAACATAAGATTTGTTGAGGCGATTATATCTATAACTTTATTAAGAATTAAGATGAGTCTTATATGTAAAGGAAGGTAAGTGAGAGTGATATCACCTTTCTGATGTTGTATGTGGATGACATCCTAATTATTGAGAATGATGTAGGAACACTCTCTATGATTAAGGTTTGGCTATCTAGGCACTTTTTCATGAAGGACTGAGGGGAAGAATCTTATATTTTGGGGATACAGATCTATAAAGATAAATCCAAGAGGATGCTTGGCTTATTTTAGACCAGGTACATAGACATAATTATTAAAAGGTTTGGCATGAAAAATTTCAATAAAGGTCTCGTACCGATAAGATATGGAATATCACTTTCTAGGAATATGTCATGAAAGACTCCTAAAGAAAGGACAGACATGGAAAATATACCTTATACATTTACAATAGGGTCTATCATATATGTTATGCTATGTACCAGGCCTGATATAGTGCATAATTTGAGTGACACGAGTAAGTATCAAGCAGATCTAGGCTTGGAGCACTGGAAAGCAGTAAAATGTATCCTTAAGTACTTAAGAAGGACTAAAGATCTTTTACTAGTATATGAAGGAGGTAGCCTCCAGATTAAAGGCTACATGGACTCGAGTTTCTAATCTAATGTCGACAATGGTAAGTCAAATTCAGTGTATGTGTTCACCTTGAATGGGACAGTAGTAAGCTGTAAGAGTTCCAAGCAAGATACCACTATTAACTTGACCACAGAGAATACATTTATGCGATAGAAGTAGCAAAGGAGGAGTCTGAATTAAGAAGTTCATCACGGATTTGAGAATCGTCTCGAGCAATGAGAAGCCGATTCCCATATATTGTGACAACAATAAAGCGACTATTCAAGTAAATGAACATATGTCTTATTAGAAGTCCAAGCACATTCTGAGGAGGTTCCACCTGATCAGAGAGATCATAGCTCGTAGAGATGTAGTAGTAGAAAAAGTAACATCAAAAGATAACATTGCATATCCATTAACAAAGACTTTATCTCATAATGTATTTGAGCGTTACAAGGGTCTGATTAAGATCAGACACGTAGGTGATTGACTTTAGAACAAATGAGAGATTGCTACTTATAGGTGCCCTATAAGCTAATCACGTGAGTGATAACATGTGTGACACGTTGCAACAATATTTTTGCTTATTATTATTATTGATATTTTCTTATATTATATTATGTTCACGTATATTATGATGTCATTGAATCTGCGCAATGGGAATCAGATCACGATAAGATCATGATCTTGAGATCGATTCACCTTTAATATATATCTAAAATAATCTCGATCATAGGTTTTTCTAGAGGGACATCGAGATAACCGGATAAATAGATGTATTGTATACTTGTCCATATGAGAAAGGCGATTGGTCTCATAGTCGCTCGTGTGGGACACTGATGGTATAATACAGGTGCTTATTGGAGAATAAGTTCATTGATTGATTCACTTATGAAATGCTGGATGGTTAATGATACTTGATCGTTAAATAGCAATTCTATAATTTCAGTTATATGTCTGATCCTTAGACTTGAGACAACAAATTTATTGTTTGAGTACTCCACTCTTTGATATCAGACTTATAGGTCTGAAAGTTTCAGATCTAATACAGCTAATTATTGGGAATGACAACCAACTTTATGAAGGCAATTATGTATTAATAAAGGATCATCCACTCTTGGTAACATAAGAAGAATATCTCGTGAATTCTTGTTTAGGTAAATTCGTAGTCAGAGTTGTTCAGATTAAGATAGAAGTTCTTCGAGAGAATCCGATTAGAATGAGACTTGGATAGGATTCCGTATGGGCTTGATGTTACTATACCGAGTATATGGCCTCTATGATATTAGATGGATAAGGGACTATAGATACACGATAATTGAGGATATACAGGTCTAATAGATTTGATCCCATATACCATATGGGGACTATGGTGTAATAGCATAGTATGTCCACAGTCGATGAATCGAGTGAATTATTATGGAGATAATAATTTACTATATCAAAAAAAGTTTTGAGTCAGAAGGAGTTCTAGAAGGAACGACTCACAGCTAGCTCTGTATTGGGCCTAGAGGGTTATACACATGTAGATGTTGTGATGAGTAGAAGTGCGGATATGAGATATTTATGAAGCCATTGTTTTGCTGGATCCAATGGATGAGATTCAATAAGAGCCAATAAGAGATTATTGGATAGAATGTCTAAAAGTGATTGAGTAATTGGATAGAGATTCAGTGCTAAATAATGCATGATCTATTAAGTTTAAGTGACTGAAGTCCTCTATAAAATAAAAGAAACCTTAGGTCTCATAGGCTAGAGCTCTTGGTGGTCACCCTTCCCATACACCTCATATTTTGAGAAGCGTTATCCCCACGTATGACATGTAGATCACCACTAGAGAGGATCCTCCTATTTTATATGATATGTGTAGTTTTTAATTTTACGATTTTTCAAGCATCAATCATCGTATCGTACGATGATTAATTAATTTAAATTTTTTAATATTTTATTTTTATTTTCCACTGCAGATGCAAATGCAAATCTAAGATTTTAGATATCTGACATATAAGTGTTCACACTCAGTTTTGTACCTAAACCAGGGAACTGCATAGCACATTAGTTAGTCTTTCTAGAACAACCTTCGGGTTCTCAGTTTATTTATAAACAGGGTGATTTGGATTATAGCCCTCCTAGCTATGTTTTTTCTGAATTCAATAAAATTAAAAAAAAAAAATACATCAGTACTTACTTTCTCACTTGATTAGGGATAGTAATTTGGATTCCAAATTAGTTTGATGATGTAATGAGTAGTAGTATAATTCTAAAACCGAATATAAATATATCTCGTGATGACAAATCTTGAAGATTGATCTGATTGAGCAACTATCCACCCACCAGATTAATTTTCAGGGATTTGCTCGAGCAAAAGTCTATCCCGTAATATATAAAAAAAAAAAAATATTTGGAATGCTTTATGGAAGCTACCTATCCTACCGAGAGCATGTTTATTTTGATAGAAACTTTTATGTTATATAGTTTGCAAACTTCAGCTAGATTAAATATCTTGACTTGCTTAAAGATAAATACAAATTTTCACGTTTACTGATACGAAAAATTAAAATTACTAGTGTCCGAAGGATCATAATTTGGTTTGTAATAGGTAGCTAAATTAATATAATTTTATTTTCTTAAGAAGAAATTGGAGCTCGCACTCAATGTTTCATTCACTTCATCGAGTTTCTTTTAACACCACCAAATTGCACAGTCAGCAGAAATATAAGCATACTGACTGACATTAACAACTTTGTGTTGCCGAGTGCATACGATAGTATATCTGACGCACTGTCGGCGGAAAGAAGTGCGTTAAATTTCGATTCACGGGCTTATCCAGTGGAGTCTGAGTGGTGACGGATTGGATTAGTGTGATGTTTGGATTAGGTAAGTCTTCCATGATATGATGTGTGACGTAACATATTATGGAATCAGATAGTGAAAGGGTGGATAAGAGATGCCTGTCCCATGGAAATCTCTCTAAGATTTGACCTTCTTAGGTTTCACTCTATTTTCAACCATGCTGACAGAAAGATACTGCATGTAAGATTGAGAAATATTATATACCCCCTTTTTTTTGTACTTTTAGTTGTTGGACTTTGGCAGATCATTTAGTTTACGTGGGATATGTCATTTGCATGCATGCATGTCTGCCTCTACTGCAAAAAAGATTGATAATTGCTAAGTTGGTGTTCACTGTCGTTAGACTACTTACTACACTTTGGTCTTGTCTTCTTCACTCGAGACTGAGATAACCTAACCTACGTGCATGATGTGTTGCGACAGTGAAATATCGATTAAAAAAAAAAGAATCAAAATATCTGCTACTAGAAGAAGTCTTTCGGGATAAGAAGCAGACGTCAGAGTATGAATGAGATCACTCTTCTTAATCGGACAATCCAATGAGAGTTTTGCCAGGATATGTTAAGTACAAAGCTTTTGGTCATCGTGATACGGACTGGTTCAATGTTTTGGTGACTAAGGTTAGATCCTAAAACATTTGTAGCTGTTGTGGCTTCGACGGTGTGGAAAACTTGGAAGTCTGCGTGTGTGTTGTTGCTCGGTTGGCGTCGTCGACGGCAGGACGACCTAATTATCTTTTGATAGGCATAGTAGACGTGAGAACAATGCTCAGCTCCTCCACCTCTCGATGTTTGTTTGTCACATTTCATTGTCAATTTAATTCGGCAAGGAAGCAATTCTGATACGTGGATGATCAAGTAATTGCGTCAATCATGTTCATTGATCGAATGATTTCTCCATATCAACACCTACTAGGAATCGCTTGCATGGTAATCGTAACGTTGGATAATTTGACGTACTTCTCCACGATTGAGTAGTGACGGATGATTCTATGTAATTGTCTCATGTATTATTATATATCATCTCCCTTTTTTTTTCCTTTTTTTTTGACGGATGTCAATATCAATCGATCAATTATCCACGAAGATCAACTATAATGATATGTAATTTTATCTGAATCATGTCGGAGTTGTGGTTTAGTCAACTCATTGGGCCCAATCAAAGTTGTGGCGTGCAAAATAATAAAAAGAAAATAGAATGACCAATCAAAGTTGTCAATTCTTTCTATCTATTTATTATTTGAGTCCCACTTTGAACGGACGAGACTTCGTCCAATATTATGTATGGCATCACAGTCAACAAAAATTTTCAATGGGAAATAAACCTATGAACTAAATGATGTCGATGTCATTTACCATATAAGCCTTGCAAGGAATGGAACAAGCTATTAGACTTTAGAAGATAATGGATTCTGCTATCGAGGATGAACTAACGTATTATTAGGTAGATGATTTGTTCTTGAACCTTTGGGACTTTTGCTATTATTGATTAATAATATGGGTGTTAGATTAGGTGATTCTTGATGATTTGCATTTTAAATTGTGGCGAATCACGGATTTGATATGAGTTTTAATGCCTTAGCAATAGAAAGAAGACAGTGAAATCTCAAAAAACATTGTGGAATCTTAAAAAACAACACGAATATTTTGTTTCCTTTTCTTTTTTTTTTCGATTTCTTCGATTTAGTAAGACTTAGACTTAAAAGGCATAGTTAATTGCTTAAATTGAACAATAATTATATAGAAGGATAAATGATTGGCTGCTTAGCAATCGACACAATTGAATCGAATTGACATTGAATAACGAATTAGGTTACTATATCATAACTTGTCAAAAATTAAATTTCAAGGTACCAACCGTCAGCGTGTTTAGAACTAATGTTAGAAATCCATTAATGATTAAAAAGAGTTAAATTTATCAAGATTAATATAGATATCAAGTCAGGCACCAATTTACCCCCAAAAAGTTTAATTTATTAAATTGCAAGCCAAACTCAATATATATCATCCAATCCTCTCAATAATAATCACCTTTTAAGGTACATAATTAGTAATTAAAATAAGTATTGTGTCAAAATGAGAACAACATGGTCTCAATTTTATTTGCCAAGCTACTCTATTGGAGGGACATGGATAGAGAGAGGGGAGGTGATGGAACTATTGGCTCCTAAAGCAACGCCGCCCTCACTGTTGGTTGGTTGGTTGGTTGGTTTAATGGCTGATGACCTAAAGAAGGCAAGGCGGAATGGTTAAAGTTTACGCTTCCGATGGGCTTCAGCCGACTGCATGCAAAACGGAGACGTTGGTTTACCGGTCACTGTCACGCTTGACATGGGTTCGTCCGAGAAGAAAGCAATCGGTCACTCGTTAATGGAAAAGGTCAGACAAGATGATACCCCTCATCAGAAGATGAACAGTGAAACTGGCAGGAGCAGAAGTCCCTCCTCCTCAATGACCGACATCATGATGAACTGCCCCCCACCCCACTTCGAAATAGGTTTATTAAAATGTCCAAGTCCTGCAGCTCCTTCTTCTATAAGTACTCGACACAACATATACTGAGCTGCAGGACTTCCTTGGAGATCGGAGATGGCTTCCTCCCATGTAAGGCCTAACATCTCCAACGAAATCCATGATATAGACATCGTCACAGCTCAAACTTTGACCACCTCCAGCTCCTTGGACCACCCCCGAGTCCATCGTCGGAGAAATTTTATGGAACTCTTTCCACCATTTCTTCCCAGAAAGGTAAGGTATTTATTTGAGTTCACCTGTGCGTCTTTGGCTTCTATTCGTCCATGCTACGTATCTCTTTTAAAGTTACATATCACTCAAATGCATGGTTGTAGGTTGTGTCTGAGATGATATCTACATTTTTACTTGTGTTCGTGACCTGCGGAGCTGGTGCGTTAAACAAGAACAACCCGGCCGTGGTGTCGCAATTAGGGCAATCGGTCGCCGGTGGCTTGATCGTCACTGTCATGATCTACGCGGTTGGACATATTTCCGGTGCCCACATGAACCCTGCAGTCACGTTAGCCTTCGCCGTCGCCAGGCATTTCCCATGGATACAGGTGAATCATTTCTTGCTCACTGTATTAGGAACCTCGACAAAAAAAGACTAAAAACCTTTTCCGATCAAAAGACAACTGTAGTAAGTAAGCATTCTTAATCACTACTCCTCTTCATCACTTTCCTTCAGATGTTCTTACCTGCAAATTATATTTGTTTTACAACATGAGAACTTCTCGCTGTACATGATAATATCACTCCCAAGAGTGTTCTCTGATATGATCTCAAACATATTAGTTATACATGCAAACCACAATGCCACATACTGTTTGCAGGGTTGCAGATGCTGATTTCATTTCTCGAAAGCCTTGAAGGTTTTGTATAAAATAGTAAGTACACTTCTCATGCATGTCACGCGGAAGTAAAATAACATGGTATGATGAACCACACCTATATTCGTTTAAAAAAGTTCCTTTCAGTGCTTGGTTTGATGTCACAAGTTTTGACATATTTGTTCTAACTCCATGTGTCGACATGATAAACTCCAAATTAGTCAAGTCATCACAAAATTTCTAATATCTATGGTGCACGTAGGTTTACCTAGTATCACTTACTATATTAATCTTCCTATACGATTATATAATGAATTCATATCTGTGGGGCTAAGTTAGGACGTCAAGTCAGAATCCAAAAATATCAACTCAGAGACAAAAACCCTTTGGTATCAATCTATAAAACAAAATATCTACTAACTTTAGAGAGTTGAACCTGCTAAATAATGTTATCCTCAGCTTCGCCAATAACATTTATTTTATACTATAAAACCATACTATCTATCAACTCTAATGTGGGGCGTTGAATCTAATCAATGATATCATGCTAAGATTCTGCAATAACTTGTTTTTGTTATTTCTTTATATACATATACATATAAGTTAAACATGCACGCAAGACGATCTATAAAAGCCTGACATGCGAAAGATGGTGGGTGGTAGATTCTCTAATAAGTTGAAGGATATATATAGAGGAGAAGACGTTCCTTATTGTTTTCCCTCTGTACATGTACGCATGAATTAACATGCTATACTGCAAAGCCCATTAAAATAAAATTGACCAATCGGGGAGCGGCTACATGTACCAATAGCTCTCTGGTTGCATCATTCTATGCAACAGTCAACTGATGCAACTTTAGGTGGTCGGAAATAATTTGATGAGTTGTATGTTGCAATAATGGAGTATGGTGGAACAGTTGCAGCTCCAGTTAGGGACAGATAGAATTAATGTAAGGAGATTGGAGGCTTTGATGATTCATCTTACCAACGGGCAGGAATAGATTACCTTTTGCTCTTCCTCAACTCGTCCGGCAAAACCTCCTTGTAACAAGATCATATGAAGAACTTTCAATATGGGGTGCACAACAGTTAGTTACTCTGATCATGAGAACACAAGCATCCAAAAATAGGCGTATTAAGGAAGAGGCAGTGAAAAATAGGAACTTCAAAGTTTCTGATCGTATTTCTAGTAAATTCTTGATATTATTCATTCTTCATTTGGATTGCAACCTTTGCAGAAGGAACCGACCAACCTGAAGTTAAATATAATGCTTTGTTCTTCTCTTCAAGCTGTAAGTCACTTATTAGAGCTTTCTTTGCTTCAATCTTCACATGCAGGTGCCCTTCTATTGGTTAGCTCAGATAGCAGGTTCTACGGTCGCCTCGTACATCCTCCGTGAGCTGCTCGATCCCATTAATGATATAGGGACGACGACGCCGTCTCACACTGCTGTGAAAGCCTTGGTAACGGAGATCGTAGTGACCTTTAACATGATGTTCGTGACGGCGGCGGTAGCGACGGACACAAAAGCCGTAAGTCCCTCGATATCATTAGCAGTTTCGTCCTTCTTGTGTGTGCCTTGGATGATCTCTTGAACACATTTACTTTGCTCAACCACAGGTAGGAGAGTTAGCAGGCCTAGCAGTTGGCTCAGCAGTTTGCATCACCTCCATCTTAGCGGGGTAAATTAAGATATCTACTTTTCATATATATATATATATATGTATCTCTAAAAACCAAGAAGGTATGTCTAAAGCTGCTTTAAGACGAGGTTGGTTGAGTTGAGCAGGCCCATCTCGGGAGGATCAATGAATCCAGCAAGGACGCTGGGACCGGCGTTGGCAAGCAATAAGTTTGACTCGCTGTGGGTGTACTTCGTTGGCCCGCCCCTGGGCACAGTAGCAGGGGCTTTGGCCTACAGCTTTATACGACTGGATGGGCATTCGTCATCGTCACAGAAGGGCAGCCAGAAGTCACCCTCCCTCAAGATGCGTCGAATGCAGAGCCAGGACATGGAGAGTAGTCCCACTAACGATGCTTTTGAAACCTGAAGTTTAGTTTAATTGTCTGTCTCCTGGTGTGATCTCATTGTGCCATTCCACCTTTATCTAATAAGAAGGTTAATTATATATAGTTTATGCTAGCAGATGACATGGCCATCTCTCTTGTACCTCTATGGCACTGTTTTCAGACAAAAGCATGTCTTTGTAGCTATTGGATACTACTCGCAGAAGCTGATAATTTTCTCCCTACGAATCAGTATGTTGTTAGTATTAGCTGCGGTCTTCTATTATTTTTCTGATTTGATTCCTTGGAATTCGCAACTTCGTCTACTTAGCACAAGAACACACCTGCTCAAGTACTGTATCTGTCAGTGATCATTTAGATCAAAATGTGATTCATTATTATTTTTTGAATTTGAAGCAATTTATTACTTGATTAAGCATTTCAAGAGAATAATAAGCTTAGAGTTGGATGATTGCAGCAGAGACTCACGACAAAAGTGTTCCATTTAAAAAGGCCATATCACAGGACAATACATAAGCAAGGAGCCTCAGTCCCACCACCTCTCAGTCTCTCTCATCTTTCCAACTCCACATAGTTGCTCAACTCCCCACTAAAAACTCGGATCTCAAAATTTAAGGCCACCGAAGTAGCGTATGTTGGCGTACTTGATCCAGGTGGAACCTTGGATCAAGGACTCCACCGTGTATTTTTGTGCCTCGTCCCTGCCGATAACATGGTATCCAGGCCAGTTCACCCTGCCGCTGGTTCCGGCACCGGGTCCACGGTTGTTGTACTCGGCGTAGTACAACGTGTCAAGGAAATTTTCTCCGTCCCACGGCATCCAACCTTCAGGCTGGATCAGGTCTCCGATGGTAGATTCCATGACGATGGTCCTCGAGAATGCCTTCCATGGCCGGCCAAGGTAGTTGCGGAACTTCAACCTCTCCTGGAACAAGGACTTGTCCGGGACGATGCGGCAGTTCTGGATCACCAGCGCTGTGGTCTCCTTCCTCTCAGCTCGCCCATGAGCCGTTAAGATGTTCTGCTGGTTGTCCATCGGGCGTCGCATCACTAGGAGGCAGTTCTGAAGGATGGTGGAGGAGTCGCCGAAGATGAAGTCAACAGTCCCGGAGACGACGCAGTTGCGGTAGAATTGTCGGTGGGCCTGCACGTATAAGGTGTCTTGGTACGCATCCATCCTGCAGCTGAAGAAGGCTGCCATGTCCGACTGCACCCGGAGCGCCACAGCTTGGTGCTTCTCTGGTCCGGCCGTGTTGCTGAAACCCATTGACTTGCCGATAAAGCCTTGTCCGAGGGCAGCTGGGGAATGCCAGTAACATTAGCTTTCCTTCTGCTCTATGCTACTGCAGTAGTGAAGTAGAAGAATATATAACATGGGAAAGTAAGGAAAGTACAAACCGAAGGTCGCGGTATCAACAGTTTGGACGCCATCGACGTAGTTCTTGCTCCCAGTCACAACTGTCTTCTTTGATCCATCACCGTACATGAGGACGTTCGCCTTGTCCTTGCCGACGATGACGTTCTCCTTGTAGACCCCAGCCTTGACGTAGATCACGTACCGCCCAGTGTAGTCCTTTGGCATGGCATTAAGGGCATCATTGATCGTATTGAACTTTCCACTTCCATCCTTAGCCACCACCACATTCGGGGTCAGCTGGCCTCGCGCATGGGCAGCCAGGAGCTTCCTATCATGGCTCGAGAACCACGAAGGGTACCCTTGCTCGTCAACCAGCAAGCGTCGACTACCCATGGTTATGTTAATCGGGACCTTGAAGGACTTTAATAATGAACTAAGCTCATCGACAATGGCAATGGCATTGCTGGTGACCTTTGAGGCCGTGCTTAGACCATCCTTCATGGTGGTCTGGAGCTCAGGTTCGGTGATGCCATCGAGACAGGTCTGCTGGTAGGAGATGACGGCCGAGAGCCAGGTCTTGATGTCATCAGACCTCCTCGCCAGACCCTGAAGGTCATGAGTCTCCGAAAAGGCAGCATTGAGCTCCTCATCGGCATCCTCGAGGAGCTGCCGGCAAATGTTGAACGCAGCCTTGTTCATCGGGTCATTAGCCTTCAAACTTACGTTGTTGGACAGGTGGTAGGCAGCTTGGATTTCGTCAATGGCCGCCTGGAAAGAAGCTTGGATGACTTCCTTGGGAGAAGAAGATCCATTGATGGCAGCACCAATGGTGCGTTCACAGTCGGCTTGGTAATCAGTTTTGGCGCAGAAGGCCGTGACGGACTTGGAGGAGGTGGAAAGTGAACCATCACCCTCAGAAGCATCGCCCTTATGATTCGAGCTCACAACGGTAGCTACCACTCCGATGACTGCGGCCACGAGGAGGACCGCCGAGAGAGCACCGAAGATGGCCTTCGACATCTTGTCTTTATTCTTCTTCTAATCCGAGATAGGCCTGTGCATCAAATTGGCGATACAAAAAGGAAAGAAAGGAGGATGTTTATTTTTTGGAGCCCGAGCTCCTGATGTGATTGGCCGATGAAGGATGAAGGGAGAGGGGGTGTTTATATAGGGAGGGAGGGAAGAAGAGAATGGATAAAGAAAGCAAACGAGAGGCCATGCATGCATGATGGGGTTCCATTTCCTTGTGACTCGGTCGTCCTGTTTGCAACAAAGATGTGGACGAGCGTTTTCCGTTTCCTTGTGACTCGGTCCTGTTTATAACAACAAGATGTGGATGAGTCGATCTATACTTTTTGTTTAGCCATTTTAATCGCCTATATTTTTTTTGCCTCCTGAGTTTTAGTCTTCTCCTAACTCTATGAGGAGGGAAAAGTTACGTGCACCGTTTGAAAGCTATAAATTAAGATATATATATATATATATATATATATATATTGGTTACCACTGTTACAAATGAAATGTCCATCAACAAAAACTATCTAACTTTCTAATATATATATATATATATATATATAGCATGGTGCATACGAAGTTAACAGTAATTTTTTCATGATACCAGGTTAACAGTAGCATGATGCATGTGAGGTATTACCATATAGGATAACTAGCTTTGTTAACTTCGTTGAATCATTAGACCTTTATAAATTAATTTTAATTTTAATTTACTTTTGATGTGAGACTAATTAAGATATTATAATCTTTTTTTTAATGAGTGTTGTTAATTTAAGTTAAAAATAATAATATATAATTTAATATAGTAAAATCAGAAAGACAAAAAAAAAAAAAAAATGAAAGAGAGGAGTTATTCGTAGAGGAAAAAAACTTGATCGATCCCAATTACACACTCATTTATGAGTTGCAGATCACATGAACCCCCTAAATTTCCCTCACAAGATATATATATATATATATTTATATCAAAAATTAAAAGAACCTAAGTGACATAGGATCCATATAGTCCTTTTAGCTATGAATTATTGAGTCCTTTTAGCTAAGTTTTGAGCTAGGAATTGTGCCGTTTGTGTTGAGAAAAAAAGATTTTTGAGATCATTCGGGTCAAAAGATAAATATAGTTAGTTAGTTATCTTTATTGGATGAAAGAATGATGTTTTACCATTATTTTTTTGGCTAAATGACGTATCTATGATCTTTAGGATTACTGTTAACTTCAGATGGATTGGGGAAAATTAAGATATATTCCGTTAAATAAAATCCCATAAAAACCGGGAAATCAGTATTCAATCAGGGAACTGTTGATTCAACCTCTGTTACCTTTCGATGATATGATATTGCTGATTCCAATACAATTTTACAATGTGAATTAGTTAAGAACAACCAATCACACTTCTGCAAAATTATTACATAATTGAGATTTGGAATAGTCAGATTATATATATATATAAAAACGAGCTTTACAGATAACCAAAATTGTTAAACAATTTTAACATTCGATATATAGATGATTGAAAGCTATGTAATAAGTTTGATACTCAAATTGCAACACCTAGTGGGTTTCCTTAAATACAATGAAAAATAATAATTCCAATGAAAAACTAGCTATTTGATACATAAATTGCTAAGAGTTGAAATAATAATTCCAATGATGAAGTCCAGTGTAGTAAGTGTAGTCATTGGAATAATTAATGATGTGTGGTAACAACATACAGAAATCTATCCCAAAAAAAAAAAAAAAAAACTTTATGCAAATTCAGAAAATAAAAAGAAACTTCTTTTAATTCAAAAAAAAAGTATAGCACAAAATGAATTAACATTATAATGATAGTTGGTCATTTCCGACCTGAAAAATTAGGATTTGAGACATGAAGATAACCTCTTTAAATATTAAAAGATAAAACAATATGCGTTGACCCTCCTCCTTAGATCCCACCCACCCATATTGACGGACGGAAACCTCATGTATTGGATATATATATATATATATATATATATATATATATATATATATATATATTATTTGTTAATTAGCTTCATATTACTGATTAATGCTTACCATTCAAATATTACTAAAACATATTTCTACATTCAGTATTGATTACTCAAAATAGGTTAATAACTGTAATGGATCTACTTATTTTTTTGCATCAAATTGGTCATATTGGTGTTGGTGCTGCAAAGCACATCTCCCTCCCTTCCTTGTATCCATGTCCGTGTGCTTGCTCATTGGGTAATCAATGAAGAAGAAGATAGATACAGTCTCCTTGTAGTCCTCCTAATTATGTTGGAGGAGAATAACTCGACATAATTATGTCAAAAGATAAGGAAATTTGCCAAATGACTAGAGTACATGTCAAAAGAATTAACATGTTGAAAGAATAATTGATGTGTGCTCAAATCACTAATACCTTTGGTTGAGTTATTAAATCATTAGTTGAGTCATGAGTCCCATACACATTCTTAATTGGGCTTTTACGAGGATAGGTTGGTTGGGCTAGTTTGGGTACTATTTTGGGCCCTTACTAGCTTTTATAGCTTAGACCTAGCCCAAGTGGTAATGTTACTTAGGTAGCTACTAGTATCACCTATCACATCTCAAAATAGCCTAGACAATGATGAAACTATTGTACCCCTCTATTTTTTTTTTTTTTTTTTTTTCACTTGTGGTTCTCTCTTATGTAGGTTTACTTATTTTAATTAGATTTTATATAATTATTTTTTCCTCAATTAAACTTTAAAAATTTGGTAAAAGTTTTAGAAGAACTAATCACCAACCCTATAGTGCCACTAAGATACTAAGGCCTCAATTATCCTAATAATTTAAACTTAGTGAAGTGACCAAGTAACATAAATAAAGTTAACTTAGAAGATGAAATTTGAAGCTAAAGCACCAACTTTATAGTGATATCCTTTTCTTATTTTAATGAGGCAAAGAATTCTCTAGCATGCATAGTTTCAAAATCAAAGAAAGCCTTGGGGAGGCACATACATATACTCTTGATGATGAATTTTGGAGTAGTAAGATCGGCTAAATGAGGTGTTTATATATATATATATATATATATATATATATATATATATATATATATATATATATATATATATATATATATGTCTACAAAGGGTTAACCTTCGCATAACATCATCATGTAAACCCATAAGTTCCTTCAAGAAAAAGGAACAAGTTAGTGATTTCTACAAAATCATAAATTTGGATCACATAAGTAGATATTAATTCTAACACATTATGGTAAATACATTAGATAGATATATTTCACAAATTAGAAATGATCACATGACAAAAGAATGGTACTCACAAGAGCACATGAAACAAAAATTTGTTAGTGATATGATGACCTATCCTTAGACACTATCCAAGTCCTATATGCCACCCAAGGGGTTCCATAATATTGAGATAGCTAACATTTTATTTTTAGAAATTTTTTATCTCCACGCGATGATTCCAAGTGAGTTATGATTACGAACTATAATGACACTAAGGCTAATTTAAGCCCCTTAAATATTATACATATAAATAAAAAAATCATCGATATTAATTACATTGAACACCTTTGTGAACAGTTTATGAGAACATGGAAACCTACGAGTTCTTTAAAATGCATTTTTGTGTTATATTAAGATTATTCCAAAACAAATAAAAAAATAACTTAGCTAGCTATGGGAGTAGTAAATCCCAAGTGGGCACATGATCACTAATAAGGCATCAACAAAGACACCTATTTACTACATTGTTTTGATGGAGATAGGATAAAGAAAACTATAAATTTGTATTAAAAATTTGTCAAAAGTAACATATAAAAATTTACTTTTGATATAAAAAATAATGGTGTATGATAGACCACGCAACCTAACTTTTTATTATGAATAGTTCGGCCACATAAAATAAATTAGGCATAAGGAAAGTTTTATATATTAGGTCTAGATATTTGGTAAGGCTATAGTATGGATTTGATGATAATTAACAATTATGGTCCTTTTGTTTCCAATTTAGTTTAGGCTAAGGATAGTATGTAATTGTTGAATAATTTATTGTGAAGGAAACTGATAGTGTATCTATATTAAACATCCCATATGGCTATGTAATTAATATCGATGATTTATTATTTATATCTATATTAATAGGAGAGAAGAAAGAGAGAGGTAAAGGGTTCCTCCTCACTTTTGTTAGTTTATATACCTTCCTATGTTTTCCTCCTTTCATATCATATCATGACATGCATTTTATTGATACCACATCATCCTATTTTTTATGACCAGTAGAGAATATGTAGTATGCACAAATTGACTTATGAAATGGGTGGGCCTCATTATAAAACTATTTTTGATATATTTGACAGGATGGTTTTGGACATTATATGTGAAGCAAGAATTTGTTGTGAATTATGAGCAGCATATATATATATATATATATATATATATATATATATATATATATATATATATTAATGATTATTAGCTATTCTTAGGTTGATATTTTGATTTAAGACTTTCCTTTTACAAATTTAATTTTATAAATCAATATCGGTGATTGTGCCAATTGTGATTATACACATGATTTCATAAATCACATAATATTGCATTTGGATAAATAGCAACTTATAAAAGGGCTTTTGGGGCCATATTTTAAGACCTATCATTCTCCTTTAACTATTTTGTGCCAAATGGAACTCAAATCTAATTATTAGTGATATTAACAGAATTATTCTGCAGTATTCGAAAATTAGACTTATTTATTTATTTATTATTTAGTCCCATTCTTATTCTCCACATCCCTTCAAAAACTTTGGTTTAGTTCTCTCATGCACAAAACATTGGTTTAGTTCTCTATCGTCACCTCAAAGAAATCTTGAGAGGAAGAACAATTGGTAGAAGAAAAAACATCATGGACAGACCTTACAATGGTTGGCAATCAATTTCTCATTTCACATCAGACCTACTTTCGTGCCACAAATATGAATTTGTAATTGAGCTCATGGATTTGAGTTAATCATTTGTTGAGTTAGGTCATTAAAAATTAAAACTTATCAAAATACAATAGTGATCAAGTCTCATCAAAATACTTCATTAAGATATATTAAATTAATAAATTTTACGATTGAGGACATAAATAAAAAAATTATTTTTTAAAGTGTAAAACTCTAATTTGATTAAGATATGTAAATAAAATATTTGATTTATAAAAGACAAAATTGTTAAACAAATACAAATTAGAATTAAAAGACTTTATAAGAGTAAAATTATTATTTTGAAGACAAACCCTAAACTTTTACCCTCGTAGTCGTCATTGGTTCCAACCACACCCACACATGCGAGTTGCCGGTGTAATGATCATCCTTTGCCCATGATGGGGCGTCTATCCTCACGTGGCCAAATGAAGACCATATCAATCGTTGCACCCGATCATCGCATTCCTTATCAGTGGAACGCCTCCATGGCACATTGTTGATCGAGCACCAACGATAGATTATCCCATCTCACAGTCCTATACATGCACTGACCAACATCCCCATGGTTGTCACCATGCATAGTTGTACTCACACGTCCTACTAAGCATCCATATTAACAGTAGCCTTCGACGTCTAGTTGACGTTGACCACAACCAGAAAGCATTGTTGTAGCGGTATTGCTGTAGCCATTGCTACCAACGACACTATTATGGCCACCACGTGTAGTGACGCTGTGTACCCACTGTAACTGCCATGGGCAATGGTGTTGTTATAGTTGTCGCATGCAACGATGCTGCATAGTCACCACAAGACCGTCACACCCCATAGTGGTTCCATTGAGTACGCAGCTACTGCCCCCGATTGGAATGGTGACCATCGAAGGCCATCGCTCTTAACATTACTATTATCGACAGTAGTCCATCGAGCAAGCATAAGGAACCTCACATCATCAGCAAGTGGATGATAGGATGAACTAGATAGAAAAATAAATTAGCAATATAGACGAATCATTCATGCATCATAAATAAAAATTGAATAACTTTTCAAGAGCGAAAAGTACTAATTAATAGATCTAAAGTATTTGATTTTATAAATATAATTTTGATACCAATTGTAAGCATAAAAATCATGAGGATGCTATTGTTATGCGAAAAACTTCAATCTAAAATTAAATAATAATATATCAAATTTATGATATATATGTATCTTTCAAGGCCATCTAGAAATCTTTTGTTTGATCTATGGGTGCACCATTATTGGATTCTAAAGTTATAACAATATTGATCTATAAAGAGAACTAGACTCATCTTCTCTCTTCTTATCCTTCATAGGACTGTTAAGAGCAATGGATTTAGAGACTAAAAGAGATTGAGAATAGATTTGTAATCTTAAAAATTGATTATACTGATTGTACTTATCCCTAACAGGTTCTGTTCTTTTATAGTCTCTAGTAGAGGGTCTAACTTTTACTGGGCTAATGCAAATGACTTGGGGGGGTATGTCTTTATTGATCGGTGAAAACAATTCCATTTTGATACCTGCTAAGGATCACACGAGATGATTTTTATATGCTCTCCTAATATGACATGTCACATATATACATATTTAATATATATCTACATCTTATGCAAATATATATACATATCTAATAGGTGTATAATCAATCACGCATCACATATGCATAATCTTATTGAATGATCATAGATCATAACCTAATGCAATCAAGCCCGAGCTAGTGGGCCTAATCACTCACATAAGGATCTATATGTGTATCAGCGTGATCATCCATCTTGTCATCATCGGTTCTGTCGACACTTTGGTGCATCTCCATGCATCGTGATCGTCCATCTTGACCTCATGGGTCCCACTGGTACCTTTATGCTCCTGTCATGCCTCTTTGTGTAATTACATCATAATCATAGGTATGTAGGTCCAAAAATAAATGAGAAAAAACAAAGGCTCGTAGGTCTCAATAATAATAATAATCACATATACACACATCACATCAAAAAGTCCATGATCATCCACATCATACATCACATGTACACATCAGCATGTAGGACTACTAGATAGTAATAATAATAATAGTCAATTAAATATTTTAATTAACTAGTATTTTATGAAACTAAGGACATATATGAAAATTTTAGATTAGTGAAGAGCATTTTCATAATTTGGACAGAAGGATATACCTTAGGATTTCTTAAATTCAGAGGGACAAAATCATCCTTTTATTCCAAAAACCCTAATTCCCCTTTTGTGGCTACCACTTTCCCATGGGTAATAAGTTGCCCCTGTGTAGGTGGTCGCTAGTGCGACGACACTTCTACCATAGCCGACACCACCTATACGTAGCCACCTGGCTCGCAGGTGGCTTAGTCACGAGCATCATGCCCCCAACAAGCTTGGCCATGGGTGCTGCCCCTTTAGATGGCCTGGTAGCTGGCGTCGCCCTTGTAGGCGGCCTGGTCATGGGAGCCGCCCCTATAGATGGCCTGGTCATGGGTGCCACCCTTGCAGGTGGTTGCCCCTACAAGTAGCCAACTGACCTACTGTGTAGCAATAGTTCCTACCCCTTTTGCGTCAATAAATTTGACACCAAAAACTTGTTCTAAAGTACTTTCAATCAACAAGATAAAGCGCTTTCTAGATCTAAAAACTACATAAAAAAATATAGCAAGAACACATAAAATAATTCTATATAATTGAACACAACACACGTAATTTATAAGCTATGCACGATGAACTTAGTTCGGATATCACTGCTATAAAATCTTATCAGAAACATCACATGCACAATGGATAAATAAAACAAAAAGGTATCCCACATTAGTCAAGTAGTCATGCCAAGATTGGTACTGAAAAATCATAAAATCAAAAAAATCTACACATTGTGTGTTAAATGTTTTACTTAAGGAGATCGTATATCCTTGAAAACTCAGATCCATAGGCGTAGATAAAGGAGACCAGATGTCCTCCTCTCTAGCAGTATTCATACGATGGATGTAGTGACGATGCTTCTCAGATTGTTACGGGATCTCTGTCTCCACATGTAGCACACATTATCTATCGCTCAAGGAGGAGAGGAGGCCGAGGAGAATAGAAGGGATAACCACTAGAAGCTCTAGCTTATGAACCCTTTAGTACCCTCTTATTTATAGAGGTTTCTGTCAAATTAACCCTAATGAATCATACCATATTGGGTACTGGATTCTATCCAGCTACTTAAACCTCTTATATTAGTAGATTTTTATCAAATAATCTCTTATTACCTCTTATTGGATCCCATCCATAGGATCCAATAATAAAGGGGTTATTGCATATCCAATAAAATATGGGCTCCGTGGATATCTCATATTCGAACCTCTATGTTACAATATCTACCATATATGTGTGACCCTCTAGGCCCAATACCGAGCTGGTCATGCAACTGTTAGAACTCCTTTTGACTCAGTGAATTGTTATCCTGTCACACCCCGAATATTATCGCATTCGAAAGGCGTAAATCCATTGTATATCAGAAATACATTGTAATTCATCAACAATTCGAACTCAGGATCCAAACTAATATTAAGGATACTGATTAAACATTTTCAATCATTCACATCCATTCATAAAACCTGTGCAATTTATAAATCTTATATCACATCACTCAATAATCCATAAAACTCAAAGTTAATTTAACCGAAAATATTAACCACACTTATAAAATCACCGGTCTCAGAAAATATATACAAATGTAAATCAACCATTTTCCATCACTTCATATGATTGTAAAAATTAATATTCAAATATTCTACACTAAGAGACATTCTAACCTTTTTACAAGATACATCAATTCATATTTATCTATAATATTTCATTACATATAAAATATTCTTATACAATATTTTCTGACTATTGGGAAACCTCAGCGAGAGCATCACATGCACAATGGAAATCAAAACAAAAAATTAATTTCCTACGTAGATCAAATCGTCATACAAAAGATTGGGGTCACGACAAAAATATAAAAAATAAAAAAATCATGATATGTGAGAGATTAATTTTACCTATAGAGATTGTATATCCCTGTATTTCAAATCCGGATGGAGAGGATGAAGGAGGTCAAGCGTCCTCCTCTCTCGCGATATACACACGATGGATCTTACAGCAAAACTCCTCTAATATGATCTCGTAACTTTTACATAAAGGGAGAGAGGAGAATAAGAGGGGAAGGCCAAAGCTGCAGCCTATCAACCATGAGTCTCCCCTCTTTTTTATAGAGAGCTACCAAAAAACCCTAGGGCTCTTGCCTTAGTGGGTATTATTGGATCTCTATCCAATAATCCCCTTAGGCCTCTAATTGGGTCTCAATCAAGGAGCCCATTAAATAGGATCTCATCTAATGAGAGTAGGGACTAATTGAATCTCTATTCAATCATATATTCGCCGAAGCATTCACCATATGTGTGTGACTCTTTAGGATTGATACCGAGCTGGCCGTGAGTCACTCCCATCAAAACTCCTTCTGATATAGTGAATTATTATCCCCATAATAATACACTCAACTCATCGACTATGGACATACTAGGCCATTATGCCATAGTCCCCAAACAGTACAGGGGGATCAAATCCATTAGACCTGTCTATCCATAGTTATTGTATATCTATAATCTCTCATCCATCTAATATCCCAGATACCGTATATTAGACATGGTACTGTCAGGTCATATATAGAATCAATCTGTCTTGCTATAATCGGATTCTACCAGAGAACTCTTTCTCTCTCAATCCGAATAACCATGGCCAGAGATTTATTTAAGCAAGCACATATGAGATATTTCTCTCGCGATACCGATTGTGGGATGATCTTTTATTGACACTCAATTATCTTTGTAAGGTTGGCTACTAATCTCGATAACCAATTGTACCAGATCTGAAACTTTCTAAACCTTTAAGTCTGGCGTCAAAGAAAGGAGTACTCATACAAGACATCATTGGTGTCTTAAGTCAAAGGACCAGATACACAACTGAGAATATCGAATCGTTATCTAACATTAGATATCATCAATCATACAATATTCTATAAGTGGATCAATCAGTGAACTCATTCTCCAATGAGCACCTGTATTATATCCTTAGTATCTCCACACGAGTGGCTATGAGACCAATCACCTCTATCATATGGATAAGTATATAGTACACTGATCTGTTCGATTATCTCAATATCCCTCTCGAGTAACATATGATAGAGATTATTTAGGATCTATATTTAAAGGTGAAATGATCTCATTATCGTGATCTCATCATGATCTGATTTCATTGCATAAAACCAAGGACATCACACATATATATATATATAAATATGCCACTGTTAGAACTCCTTTTGACTCAGTAAATTGTTATCCTATCACGCCCCCCGAATATTATCATATTTGAAAGGCGTGAACCCATCGTATATCAGAAATACATTGTAATTCATCAATAATCTGAACACAGGATCCAAACTAACATTGAGGATACTTATTAAATATTTTCAATCTTTCATATCCATTCATAAAACTTGTGTAATTTATAAATCTTATACAACGTTACTCAATAATCCGTAAAACATAAAGTTAACTTAACCAAAAATATTAACCACACTTATAAAATCACCAGTCTTAGAAAATCTATACGAATGAAAACCAACCACTTTCCATCACTTCATATGATTGTAAAACTTAATATGTAAAGATTCTACACTGAGAGGTATTCAAACATTTTTACAAGATACATCAATTAATATTTATCTATAATATTTTATTACATATAAAATATTCTTATATAATATTTCCCAACAAGACTTGCCTAAAATCTACATAGTTTTCTATTGTCTCAGCTCAGTTCTAACTTTTCTGTATGTGACAAGCTAACATGTAAAATTTATATAGCAACAGAGTGAGCATATAGAGCTCAGCAAGTGACTAACATATCCAAGACCAAGAAGGATAATTTTCAAAACAAACTTGATATCAGATAGCAAGGCAAAGACATAAAAATCCATAGGTAGCATATCGTAAAATATATTATCACAAATCATTTCATTTGAAATATACTTTAATCATAACAGTAAAGGAAGAGTAGTTGGAGCATATAATTGGTGTAAAATATCTCGAAACATGTCAATTTCATATGAAACATCTTGCAGCATATCAATGAAATATGAAATGATTCGGAGGATATCAAAGGCATAAGAATATTAAGTCACATATCAATGAGAATATGAAATATTTTAGAGCATATCAAAGATGTATAAAGTATTTTAGAATATATTAAACGGAATATGAAACCTTTCAAAGTATATCAAAGATGCATATGACATTTTAAAACATATCAATGTCGAATGAAACATTTCGGAGCTTATCAAAGATGCATAAGATATTTCAGAACATATCAATGACATGTGAAATATTTCGAAATATATCAATAGCAAATGAAACATTTTAGAGCATATTAAAGATGTAAACATATTATGAAGTATATCAATGGTGAATGGATAATCTTAAACCTTATCAAGTGAATAAATGAGGAACAAAAGCTCAATATCATATCAGACATAACATTCATTTCACGCATCCAAAGCACAGAAACAAACTCATAAGCAATACCTTGGATATTATATAAAAAATATAGAGGGTGAAGTGGGACCATAAGCATAATGTGGAACATCCATCACTGAATGACCACCAAACATAAGTCTCCCACGTTTGGGAGCTCCATCCACCCACGTCTGAGTATAGTCAATAGGGGCTGATAGAGCATCGCGACTCTAAGTATAACTCCCTTTATCATTTCTGGCAAAGCTTCACATTATCCCACAAACACTATAGTATAAAAGAATGAGCAATAAAACATCATATATCAGAATCATGTGTGAAACAATAAAATATACATGTACCAATATGAAAGAAATACGATTTACTAGTATGGTGTATGTGAGGCTTAGTCCAGTGGTGGCTCCACGCTGTGTTGAATTTAGAGCACTCCGGAGTTCAAAGCACTCCTTCCACAGGTAGCCCTTTCTGACTATGGTCCCCTCACCATGCCCAAATACTAGCTCAATTTATCATAACAAGATAAGTGCAAAGATTGGATTATAATAAGAAAGGATTAGAAAACTTGTTAGGTTATAATAGTTCAACTTAAAGAAGGAACTCTAGAATGAATTCAGTTTTCTAATGTATGAAGCAAGAATAGATAAAATTGATATAATCACTATTTTGAAGTCACATCTCAAAGTTATTATGAATAATCAAATATACTCTAAATTACTCAAAAAGGGTATCTTTAGAAATTTAAATCAATCTAATTTTAAATAAAATAAATTTCATATAGATTGGAAGTCTCTATAAAAAGTTATAGATGATTACACAACCAAAGGTCAGAAATTATGATCCATATTTTATAGAATCTATAAGGTCTAACACAATAGAAATTTTGATAGTTATTTGGACTTCAAATCTTTCAATCCTAGTATGAAATGAAAGATATATAAGCTTATTTTCTAATAAATATATTTTTACATAAATCAAAGACTCCAACAGAAAGATATAAGTAATATAGTGATGAAAGGTTAGGAGTTACAAACTCTGTTTTACAGATTTCATATACTCAATTGAAATAAACGTTTGGGCTAGCAAATGAACTCTAAATTCTTCAAACTCAGTTTCAAAAGAAAGATATATGAATCTATTTTTTCAAAAACCAAGTTTTGTCTATAGGTCTATACTAAAGTTACAACTTGAAAAAGACAGACATGTCATAATCTCAAAATTTTTACAGATTCACACTTAGGTAGCCAACAAAACAGATTTCAATTTTGTCCCAAATTGTCCTCATAATCAAGGTAATAATAAGGATAAATTTCAGTAGAAAATGGATGAAAGACATTATATAGGATAAGGGTAGAACACTTGCCTTTAAAGACTTTATCCCAAAGGTGTGGATTAGATCAAAATCTCAAAACTCCCAAATCTTTTCTTCTTCTTTCCTTCTCTTCTTCTTCTTCTTCTTCTTCTTCTTCTTCGTCTTCTTCTCTAATTGTTAATTATTTAAGCTAACATACGGGTTGTTAGGTGACAAGCATGTATGCAATGTGCTTATGTGTTACCTATGCACATGCATAAGTGGCACCACTTTAAACAATATAGTGACATATGTCCTTATCATGTTTTCTTTATTGTTATTATTTTTAACTTAATATAAATATTTTACAATTTATTTTATATTTTTAAGATTCACATTTAAGTCCATAGCAATCAACTTTTAATATAAAATTATTTAATAAAAAATTATTAAATAAATCCTTAAATTTACAAATGGGTCCTCATAAATAATTTAAAAATATATCATTATAAATATTTCTAAAATGAGGGATATTACCTTCCCGCCCCCCCCCCCCCCTTTTGAAATAAAATTTTAGTCCTCTAAATTTATCATGTCTTAATTGATGAGTAGGTGCAAATAAGCTTTCAACATATTTTTTTTTTACTCTGAAATAGTTTCTTTGGATTTTCTCTTTGTCATCAATGTTTACAATTATATAATCATCTAGGCATAACTGAAATATCCTATTCTTCAGTTCTATAAAAGCTACAAGGACATTATTCAAGCTAAAAAAATTACCATTATAAATATGAATAATACCTTTGATCACTGATTTGAAAGCTCTTGGGTCTTGTTTAGTGATGGCATATACTCTAGTATGGGTTGATAATCTAGGAGGCAATGACTCTTTTTTTTTTTAATGGGTAATCTTTTATTTTATGATCTAACTTTCCACAAGCAAAACAGGCTCCAGTCACCCGAGAACACTGATTTATATCATGATCTAACCCGCATTTTGCACATGATTGAATCATCTGCAGTGATTTTCATTTCTCAAAACTAGACATTTTAACCCTCTTATTACTATCTTCATATTCATTTTTTCTCTTACTTTTGCTTATAGACTTGTCCTTGTAATTCTTACTCCAAATTTCTTGTATCTCCTCTAAGTCTCTTTTAATTATTAAGAACCCTTTCTACCACATCAGCATATGAAGAAAGTTTTAAGGTTGATATTCGACTCCTTATCGCTGGTCTCAAACCTCTCTCAAATCTTTTTGCCTTTCTAATTTCGTCATCGGTCATATGAGTGGCAAATCTGGATAGCTCAGTGAATTTAGTTTCATATTTTACTACCGACAAGTTTCCCTGTATGAGATTTAAGAACTCAAATTCCTTCTGCTCCCTGATATAATTTAAAAAATATTTATCATTAATCTTTTATATGAAAACTTTCCAAGTAATGAGCTCATGCCTGATTTCACTGATTCTCTTCATTGTTCTTCACCAATGTTCAGCTTCCCGTTCCAACATGAAAGTGGCAAAAGGAACCTTCTGATCTTCAGGATAATTTAAGACGTCAAATATCTTCTCTATTCGCATCATCCATTGTTCAGCCACCATTGGATCATGTTCACCACTAAAACTTAGAGGACTATGTTTTTTGAACTGTTTTTTCCCTAATCCAGCCTGAGTTGATGTCCCAACTTTATCATTTCCTCCTTGTTGGACTTGTTGTTGCATCACAAGTGTTATAGCCTTAGGGGTTTACATAATCCCGCTCAACTAATCAGAAGTCAATGTCACAGGAGACCCTGATGATCTCGTCATTCTTGCTTCCTAAAATCATCAAAAGAAGAAATTTTGTTTGTCAATCATTCTATAAAAATCACTAAACCTCAACATATATTTTAAATATGGCATATCTACTAGTATGTCTTAGTGATCCTCAAATCATACTCTGATATCATCTCTGTCACGCCACCCGTATATTATCTATCGCATTCGAAAAGCGTGAACCCATTGTATATCAGAAATACATTATAATTCATCAACAATCCGAACCCAGGATCCGAACTAACATTGAGGATACTGATTAAACATTTTCGATCATTCACATCCATTCATAAAACCTATGTAATTTATAAATCTTATACCACATCACTCAATAATCCACAAAACTCAAAGTTAACTTAATCAAAAACATTAACAACACTTACAAAACCACTAGTCTCAGAAAATCTATACGAATGGAAAACCAATCATTTTCCATCACATCATATGATTGTAAAACTTAACATTCAAACATTCTACACCGAGAGATATTCTAACATTTTTACAAGATACATCAATTTATATTTATCTATAATATTTTATTATATACAAAATATTCTTATACAATATTTCCCAACAAGGCTTACCCAAAATCTACATATCTTTCCACTTTCTCAGTTCAGTTCTAACTTTTCTGTAAGTGATAAGTTAACATGTAAAACTTATATAGCATCAGAGTGAGCATATAGAGCTCAACAAGTGATTAACATATCCAAGACCAAGAAGGATAGTTTTCAAAACAAACTTGATATCAGATAGCAAGACAAAGGTATAAGAATCTATAGGTAGCATAACTTAAAATACATAATTATAAACCATTTGATTCGAAACATACTTTGATCACAATAGTAGAGGAAGAGTAGTTGGAGCATATCATCGGTATGAAATATCTCGAAACATGTCAATGTCGTATGAAATATCTCGGAGCATATCAACGGAATGTGAAATGATCCGGAGCATATCAAAAGCGTAAGAATGTCAAGTTGCATATCAATAAGAATTTGAAATATTTTGAAGTATATCAAAGATATATAAAGTGTTTCAAAACATATCAAAGGGAATATAGAACTTTTCAGAGTATATCAAAGATGCATAAGATATTTTAAAACATATAAATAGTGAATGAAATATTTCAGAGCTTATCAAAGATGCATAAGATATTTCAGAACATATCAAAGGTGTGTAAAATATTTCAGAATATATCAATAGCAAATAAAATATTTTGGAGCATATTAATGACGTAAACATATTGCAAAGTATATAAATGATGAATGGATAATCTCAAAGCTTATCAAGTGAACAAATGAGGAACATAAGCTCAATATCATATCAGACATAATATTTTATTTCATTCTTATCCAAAGCACAGAAACAAACTCATAAGTAATACTTTTGATATCATATCAAAGATATAGAGGGTGAAGTAAGACCATAAGTATAATGTGGAATATCCATCACTGAATGACTACCAAACATAAGTCTCCCACATCTGGGAGCTCCATCCACCCATGTTTGAGTGAAGTCAATGGGGGCCGATAGAGCATCGCGGGCTCTGAGTATAACTCTCTTTATCATTTCTGTCAAAGGTTCACATTATCCCGCAAACACCAGAGTATAAAAGGACATGAGCAATAAAACGATATATATCAGAAGCACATGCAAAATAATGAAATATACATGTGCCAGTATGAAACAATACAAATTACTAGTATAGTGCATGTGAGTCTTAGTCTAGTGGTAGCTCTATGCTGTGTTGAGTTCAGAGCACTTCGGAGTTCAAAACACTCATTCCACAGGTAGCCCTTTCCGACTAGGGTCCCCTCACCATGCCCGAGTACTAGCTCAATTTATTATAACAAGATAAATACAAAGATTGGGCTTGTAATAAGAAAGTATTAGAAAACTTGCAATGTTATAATAGTTCAACTTAAAGAAAGAACTCTAGAATGGATTCAATTTTCTAATGGATGAAGCAAGAATAGACAAAATTGATACAATCAATATTCTGGTAGAATTCAGAATGCATATCTCAAAGTTATTTTGAATAATCAAATATATTCTAAATTACTCAAAAAGGGTATCTTTAGAAAGCTAAATCAATCTAATTTCAAATGAGATAAGTTTTATATAAATTGAAATCTTTATAAAAAGTTATAGATGATTTGGCAGCCAAAGGTTAGGAATTATGATCCCTGTTTTATAGAATCCATAAGGTCTAACAAAATAGAAATATTGATAGTCATTTGGACTCCAAATCTTTCAATCCTAGTATCAAATGAAAGAACTATGAGCATATTTTCTAATGAATCTAGTTTTGCATAAATCAGAGACTCCAATAGAAAGATATAAGCAACATAGTGATGAAAGGTCAAGAGCTACAGACTTTGTTTTACAGATTTTATATGCTTAATTTAAATAAATGTTTGAGCTAGCAAATGAACTCCAAATTCTTCAAACTTAGTTTCAAAAAAAAGATATGTGAATCTATTTTTAAAAAACTAAGTTTTGTCTAAATAAGAGATTTGTACTAAAATTTACAACTTGAACAAGGTAGATAGGTTATAATCTCAAAAATATTATAGATTCATACTTAGGCAGCCAACAAAAGAGATTTCAATTTTATCCTAAATTTTCCTCATAATCAAGGTAAGAATAAGTATAAATTTTAGTAGAAAAAGAATGAAAGACATTATATAGGATGGGGGTAGAAGACTTACCTTTGAAGATTTTGTCCCAAAAGTATGGATTAGATCAAAATCTCAAAACCCCCAAATCTTTTCTTCTTTCCTTCTCTTCTTCTTCTACTTCTTCTCAAGTTTACGTTGCAGCCAAATCCCTTTCTTCTCTAATTGTTAATTGTTTAAACTAACATATGGGTTGTTAGGTGATAAGCATGTATGCAATGTGCTTATATGTCACCTATGCACATGCATAAGTGGCACCACTTTAAAAAAGGTAGGGACACATCTCCTCACTATGTTTTTTATATTATTATTATTTTTTAACTTAATATAAATCTTTCATAATTTATTTTATATTTTTAAGATTCACATTTAGGTCCCTAGCAATCAACTTTTAATATAAAATTATTTAATCAAAAAAATATTAAATAAATCTATAAATTTACAAATGGGTCCTTATAAATAATTTAAAAATATATCATTGTAAATATTTTAGAAATAAGAGATATTACATATCCCATATAATTCACTCAATGCATTGACTATGGATATACTAGGCCACTATGCCATAGTCCCTAGACAATACAGGAGAGTCTAATATATTGGACCTGTCTGTCCATAGTTACCGTTCTTCAATAGTCACTCATCCATCTAATATCTCAAAGATTATATATGGGGTATGGTACTTGTTAGGATCATAAATGGCACTGAGAGGGGAGGGGGGTGGGGGTGAATTAGTGTTTTCAAAAAATTATGACGATTCGATAAAGTCATTTGATGAAACTATATTGGAAATGCGCTTTGACATGGAAAGTGAGTAAAGTGTAGTGAGCAGCCAAATCAATAAGTAATAAGAAGGTAAATCATAAGAAGAAGTGCACATTGGATTTATAGTGGTTCGGTCTTCCGACCTACATCCACTCTCAATTCTTCTTCACTCGAGGCTACCGACTTCCACTACTGATCTTCTTTCCAATAGGTATGTGAAAACCTTATTAACTAATCTTTACAACTCTTTTTCCTTTTTGCGGGTTCACATGGGAACCTTTATACCCCTCTTTTATATGAATTCCCTCACATACTACCTTACAATAACCTCTAAGCTTAAGGAGGAGGGAACTCAACTTTCTAACAAGGTTTTTATACTACAAAACATAAGTTTTTATTCTTTTTTCTTGCTCTTCCAAGTAAGAAAGAGTGAGATATTTATAAACCCCAAATGACTTTAAAAACTAAACCAAAAAATTTTAAATCTTTCATTTTTTGGGGTACTAGTAGTACCATCACCATTATTGGATGGTACTATCATCAAACAAAGCTTAAAACATCAAGCTCTGATAGTGCTTTCTCTAGCTTGGGCAGTACCATCGCTTGTAGCATTAATTACTGATGATACTACCAATTAGTCTGGGCGGTACTATCGCTTGGCAATATGGGAGATCGTGTTGCCAACTCATAGGTAGTTCCACCACTTAGTTTGGCAGTGCCACTGCCTAATCCAACTGTGGGTTACTGAATGGGCCTCCCAATGGGCCCAAATCAGCTCTAATTAAGATTTAATGAGTTTTTAATTGAGTTAGCATGATTATCCATAAAACTAATTTAATGAGGACCTAAACTATGACGATCAATGCATAACGACTACAGAATAAGAATCCTATATTGTTCGGAATGTCATTGGTTCATTTGGCACTTCGTCCGAACCTTCGGTACATCATTCTCTCTTTCAGCGTATTGCTTGACCCATCAGCATATTGACCTCTCGCAACATTCGATCTTCTTAGTGTAATATTTGATTCTTCCAACCCGATGCCCAAACTCATGGCATAAAGTCTATCTTTCAGCACGTCGACCAATCCTTTGGCCCGACGTCCAATCTCTAATATGATCCACTCCGACCTAACACCTGATTCACCTGTATCAATCGATTTGCCTTTCCATGATCAAAGTTAGTAATGTGTTATTTAAATGATTATTAGATCATAACTTTATTAATTGATTTCATCGTCAAAATCTGAGATCTAAAAATCTCTCCCTTTTTTATAATGACAACTAATTGATGATGGAGTTTTAACTAAACACCCCTATCTATATGTCATATCGAAATAAAGCAAAGTCGAATTCAAAAAGATTGATAACCTTTAAATTCAGGTTGAAACAATGACTTTCACATCATAGCATTCATCATAAAATCATGAGTATTGCACACATAATTTCAAATCATCATAATTTCAAAACATCAAAGTACATTGTACCATGCATGATTCCTCATCATAACATCTCCTTTGTCATCAACAAAAAGGAGAAAAGTGCAACTAGCAAGTTCTTAGAACATGCAAGTTTACAATTTTTACTTCTCTTGAGATGTACAAACTAGCAATTCTTGATTTTCTTTTAAGATGTGCAAGCTAGCAATTTTTGCTTCTCTTGAGATGTGCAAGTTTATAAGTTTTTACTTCTTCTTGAAATGTGTAAGCTAATAAATTTTGCTTCTCTTTTGGGATATGCAAGTTTGTAAGTGTTTGATTCTCTTGAGATGAGCAAGATAACATTTCTTTTTCTCCTCCTTTGTCATTGTCAAAAAGAAGAGAATGATACGATTGTGCAATTCTTTTTCCTTTACATCAATGTTCAAATCATCACATGAAAGATATAATAAAAAATCAATTTAGTGATGGGGTATATATTTCATGAATATAGGAGAGTCATATGAAAATCATGATATGAAAGATATCAAATATCATGAAGGATAAAATTGTCAATATTGAAAAATCAAGACCCATTTTGATAAGTGTCCTCTTTAGTAAAATACGAGAACAAATAATAAGAGATCTTGATTCATAAAAAAATTAAGTTATAATTACGAGAAATATAAAAATCATGATTCATTTGGATAATTCTCCTCTTTAGTAAATAGCAAAAGGAAACATAGGAGATTAAATAATAAGAGACCTTGATTCAAAAAAAAATCTCAAATATCAAGTGAAAGATTTGGATAAAACTCATTCAAATTCAATTTGTCAAATCATCAAAATCACTTTCATAGTTCAAAAGATTCATAAAAAATAATATAAACAGATTCATCATCAAGGATCTCTATGATGAAATGTTGATAAGCTTTAGGGATAGAAATTCTTTTAAGAAAAATGTATTCCTTTATTAGTTTCAATTTATGTGATTGATTTCCTATTAGCTAACATGTATTAGTCTTTTATGCCATAGCCATATATCATCGTTTAAAAACCAAAAAATAAGTTTTATCATGACAAAGATCAATAGTATAACATATTAAACAATAAAACATTTTTAATCAAAAGATTTGATTTGTTACTAGTAATTCTAATTCCAATGATATTTTCTTCATTATTATTATTTCGGCTAGTAAGCTTTATGAAGTGTGTTGGATATTTGATCATAAGCCTTGAGCATCCACAATCTAGATATTATCTTTTGCTCTTATCTTTTATTTGGAGACATTCTTATAAGAATGATAGGTTTGTTTTAGGTACCCATTTAACTTTGATTCCTTCATGGTTCGATCTACCTATCTTAGCTTTTGGCATCAAGTCATTTATGGTTCCTTTAGGAACCTAAATTAATTTTTATGAACTATATTTTTTAAATAAAAAATTATAAGATAATAACCACATCTACCACAAAAGTTACATTTAATTTTTGTAGTGACATGTAATATGGGTCCTTTAACAAATGTAGTTGACTTTCATTGAGTGTTTCTACTTTAAGAGGCCAATTCGCTCATTTCTACGTATATGACTTTTATTGGCAAGAATTATGTTAATGATTTGTTACTTATTTTAATTTTTTAATATTTATTATAATAATATATTTTCCTTTTTAAATGACTTTAATTCTTCACACTTATTGTAAGGTATTAACATGCAATTGTCATACTCATTTTTTAATTTTTTTAATTTACTAGAGAGAGGCATGATCTTTTAAATTTTATTTAATAATTTATATTTCTTACTAATCTTTTTTTATTAAACAAATCATGAAATATATCAATTAATTCATTGTAAGGTAAAGGGGTTTTGGTTGAGTCACATACCTCATCATTGTGAGCCATCAAAGTGTAGTTCGCTACTTCATCTTCATTGGTTTGCTCTTCGTCTTTTGATGCACTCGATTCGTCCCAAATTGTCTGGAGTGTTTTCTTCTTCATTTGTGCTAGCATCCTCTTCATTAGTTGTGGATATTCACTTTTGAAATGCCCTAACCTTTTACATTCATAGCAAGTTATCGTGTCCTTTTAAAGTTGGTTTTTATTCTTAGATTCTTGTTTTATGAACTTTTTAAATTTTATAGTGAGGAGTTCAAAGTCATCATTGTCACATATAAAATTTTATATGTGCCATATTAGTCATATCGTAGATCATTAATGACCCGATAAGTTTTTTTAGAGGAAAATAGTTGAAGTCCTTTGCTTCCAGAATTGTATTTACTTTTGGATCTCAACTCTTTGGAAGGGATCTTAAAATTTTATTAATAAATTTAAGATTAGTAAAAGATTTACTAAGAGCTTTCAAACTATTAACAACCTTTGTAAAATGGGTGTACATGTCACTAATGATTTCACTTTGCTTCATTTGAAATAATTCATAATTATGCACTAAAAATTAATCTTAGACTCTTTACATCTACTTGTGCTTTCATGTGTGACTTCAAGAGTGTGCCAAATATCATGTGTAGTTTCATATATAGAAACACGATTAAATTTATTTTTGTCTAAGGCATAAAATAAAGCATTCATAGCTTTTGTATTTAAAGAAAATAATTTTTTTCTCTAGATTATTCCATTCATTCATTGGTTTAGAGAATTTTTGAAAATCACATCAATGACATTCCATAAATTAAAGTCCATAGAAATAAAAAAGATACACATTCAAGTTTTCCAATAGGTGTAGTCCGTCCTATTGAATATAGGAGGACAAGTGACCCTCTTGATAGCCAAAAGAATTCATTTCATATCTCTTGGGTGTTAAATCAAATGAAATAAATTTGGCTCTGTTAAGAGAGAGGAGGGGGGGGGGGGGGGTTAGTGCTTTTGAAAAATTACAATGATTCGAAAGTGAGTAATGTATAGTGAGCATCCAAATCAGTAAGCAATAAGAAGAAAAATCAAAAGAAGAAGTGCATATCGGATTTATAATAGTTTGGTCTTTCAACTTATATTCACTCTTATTTTCTCTTCACTCGAGGCTACCGGCTTCCACCAACGATCTTCTTTCCAATGGGCGAAGACCAACCCCTTTATAACTATTTCTCCTTTTCACAAGCTCAAGAGAACTTTTACACCCCTCTTTTATAATGATTCCCTCACACACTCCCTTAGCACAACCTATAAGCTTAAGGAGGAGGGAACTCAACTTTCTATTAGGGTTTTCACATTACAAAACATAAGATTTCATTCTCTTTTCTTGCTCTTCCAAGCAGGAAAGAGTAAGATATTTATAGACCCCAAATGACTTCAAAAAATAGAGCCAAAATTTCAAATCATTGATTTTTCATGTTACCACCACCATTAATGGGTGGTACTACCATCGAACTCGAGCTTGAAACCTCAAGCTCTAGCAGTAATACCACCAGTTTGGGTGGTAGCATGGCCTGCAGCATTAATTGCTGATGGTACCACTACTCAATCTGGATAGTACTATCACTTGGCAACATGGGAGATCGTATTGCTAGCTCATAGGTGATTCCACAGCTTGGTCTGGCGATGCCACTGCCTAATCTAACTGTTTATCACTGAATGGGCCTCCCGATGGGCCTAAATCAGCCCCAATTAAGGCCCAATGAGCCCTTAATTGGGTTAGTATAGTTACACTCAGAATTAAATCAATTAAGACCTAAACTATGATGATCAAGACATAACAATTATAAAATAAGAATCCTATGTTGTTTGGCATGTCATTGGTTCATGTACACTTCGTCCAAACTTTCGATGCATTATCCTTCAGCATATTGCTCAATCCATCAATACGTTGACCTATAATATTTGATTTTCTTAGCGCAATATCTGATTCTTTTGACCCAATACCCAAACTCATTACACGAAGTCTATCTTCCAGCACATTGATCAATCCTCCAGCCCGACGTTCAATCTCTGACTTGATTCACTCTGGTACAACGTCTGATTCACCTGCTTTAATTGATTTGCCTTTCCATGATCTAAGTAAGTCCTACATCACTTAAACGCTCATTAGATCATAACTTTATTAATTAGTCTCATTATCAAAATATGAGATTCAATAGTACTGTCAGGCCTCTTACGGAATCCATTCGAGTCTCGTTATAATCGGATTCTCTCAAAAAACTCCTCTCTCAATCCGAATAACCTTGACTTTGGATTTACTTGAGCAAGAGCACATGAGATATTTCTTTCATGATATCGAGAGTAGACGATCCTCTATTGACACACAATTATCTGGGTAAGAGCATATGTGATATTTCTCTCATGATATCGAGAGTAGATGATTGACACAGCGCTATATGGGATGATAAAAATCCACCATCGGAGGCAGAGGAAGGCGTGGTCCAGCCTTTAGGGCATCTACGGAGAGGCAGAACCCTTCATAGAAATTGTGATAAGGGAGATCCTCGGCCCATCAATAGAGAGGATGATTTTTTGTGGAACTCTAAAGTGAGCATGTATCTTCGAAATGTTGCAAGGTCACCATAGAGCTATAATCATGGCCTCTTCCATCTGGATCAAGTCCCACGAGGCCCTAGGAGACTCAGAAGGCTTGCTCCCCAGCTATGAGGAGGTTACCTGAACCATGTTTCGCGAGAAGGTGGTTTATTTCTTCATACCTTGCCAACATCATGAGGTGGAGTGAAAGGTGATCAAAAGGTCATCGTCAAAAGAAGATGACCGAATAAGAGAAGTCATAGTTTTGTTAGAGGAAGAAGATATCTTAGTCTGTGCTAGGGTATTAGATAACCAAAGCAACAATAGAACAATAATGAAAGAAGAAGAGCTAGGGAGTACCAAATAAAAGTAACTTCCCGCCCATTAAGCATCAGTTTCATGCAATGACATGCCTAGGGATCACACTAGCAATGATGGCAAAGATCACATCACGTACCCCAACATAATTGCATGAGCACCTGAAACGGCAAAGGAGGTCTCTGATCCCCAAGTGGATCAAGCCCATGGTAGAGGACCCCATAAGGAAAAGTATAAGCTATCAAGATAAGATGGTGTATCATATCCTATATGGAACACCTTGTAATGGCCAAAACTTGCCCCCTAAGTGACTCTGACTCTAAGTAGATCTAATCTCTCACTTTAATGCGGTTGAGCTAGAACCTCTAAATGAATCTAGACCCCTACTTCAACACGATTGAGTATAACCCCAGACGAGCCAAGGATAGCCAAAGACTAAAGCCTTTGTGACTTTACATCTCTACCTCGGCACCTTCTCGAGCTTTTGCTTGATTTTTTTTCTTTATTCATAAGTAAGCCTGATTCAAGCCTTAGCAGCCTTACACTTTTGCCTCATCCTCGACAGCACCCTTTGAGCCTCCTCAAGCCTTTGCCCAACACTCACAGCTCTCGATTGTTCCACAACAATTGAAATTAGACACCTAGATGATCTAGCTATCGGAGGAGAAAACCTGTAGCTTGGAGGACCCCAGTCCATTTTCTTAGTTACCCTAAAGCTAGATACCTAGCAATGGAATGACCTTTGACTAAAGAACCTATGCCACCTCACCCTCGCCGAGCCTCTTATGTCAAATGGGGAGAGATACCGGAATTTCTTACCACTTTGACAAAGAATCGATTGGGCTGACTTGTCAGTCGACAATACCCATGACACAATCACTATCGATCAATTACTTTTATGAAGGGAGAGCACACTAGTTTAGAAAGGGCCAAAGCAATAGAGAATATAGCGATAAACTCTAAATACTAAGATAAGATAAAAGGATAGTAGCTAAAGAACTTTGTAAGGCCAATGTCAAAGGACTTCTTATTAAGATAGTAAAAAATAAGAGACTTTAGATTGAAGAGATGATGATCGGCCAAGGAATGGAGCATAGATTATCTTATACTCTTTTTTTCTTAGAGGAGTATGCAACAAAAATGATAAACATATTGGTCGGTCCAGTCAAGTCAATTAGAAGTCCTAATAGGAGTTAGAGTTTGTTTGATTAAAAGTCCTATTAGGAGTTAGATTCAACTAGGAGTTTATGAGTCTATATTAGGAGAGCCAAGTTCAATTAGGAGTCGGTTAAGAGTATCGATTAATAAGGTGTGATTATTTCATTTTAGGCAATCAATAAAGAAAATATGTTTTAGCCAATAGGCCAAAACCCTAGGAGGGTCGATCTCCTATAGAGATCAAGGAGGGCCGATCTCCAATTTCCATTACATAGGTCTAAGGATGCAACGGACAATATAAAGTGAGAACATGCTAATAATAATATTATACAAAAAGACTGTATAGCATGTCATATGTGTCATCACTCACGTGATTAGCTTACAGGATACCTATAACCAGCATAAATATATTAAAGACTTACCCTAATTGAGATAAAATTTTACTTCTTGAAATCAACAATTCTATTCCAAAGACAAAGAGAGGGAAAGTTTAATAATCAATTACAAATACTTCCAAAAGTCTGAGTAAAAGGAGAAGGTTAGAAGTTGGCTTAATGAATGGAGTAATATCCAAGTGAAGTAATCTAAATTTTTTCTACTTTTAAAAGAATTGATGAAATCGAATATTTTATTACTTATTTGGTAGAGTAAATTTATATAAATTCAAAACCCTGTGAATATAAATTGAGACAATTAAAGCACTAGGACAATTTAAGTTTTATTTTTATAATTAAAAATTAAGCTTGGCATTGCACAATGAAACCCATTCAAAAACGCAATGAATTCAAAATTCTCATCTTCGCCTTACAATTTTTTTTAAAAAAAAAAATATATGAAACTCCACGGATCAATCTATCCTCTAATATACATATTAATTATTTTTAATGCCCTATGTGTCTTGTACCATTTAAAATTTGAAGATACCTCAGTACATGTCCATTGATACTTTTATGAATTCTTTGGATTTGATTGATAATGCATGGTCTAATTTTCGAAAAAATTCAAACTAGAATTCTGCATCGAGTTCTTTAATTCCATCTATCGTGCAAGTCTTTGTTTTAATTCTTTACCATAATTTCTAAAGTAAGTATGAAAATGAAGTAACTTTTTTTTTTCTTCTCTATAACTGTGATACGTAGTGGTTGTAGTTATATTATCTAACACATAAATTTGTAAGAGTTAAAATAATTCTAATGATGAAGACCAGTGACTATTCCAATAAAACGATATGATAACAAGTATGTAGAAGGACATGATGGATCTCATCATTTCATTCTTAGTAGTAATCTCATCAAATAGGGCTCAGTATAAGATCCTAAATAAAGCACCGTCCTCATAATGTTCCATTGTATCTTTAGGTTGTCTCCCCATGATGGAAAAATGAATTGTTGTTGTGTTGTATCTGTGATTTCATATTTAAAGCAAATCAAAGCCTGTGTCACTTTCCTTCTTCATATAATATGCCATATCAAAAAAAAAAAAAAAATGCAAATCAAAGCATTGTGGAATCAAATCGAATTTCAAATATAAAGCAAAATATATTCTTTTGCCCATAACAAAGTAATGGGAATATTGATCAATCTACATATCTCTACATCCAGTAATAGGTTATTCAAAGACAACCTGAACTAGTTTTTTTTTTGTTTTTGTTTTTGTGTGTAATCACTTGAGTGAGGGTGTGAACCAGATGACTGATGCCAAGTCAAGTTGAGAACTCGATGATGCATAGTAGATATCCCGTCTTTCTTCTTTCAAATCGAACCATCTAACTTTACAAGTAAGTTGTTCAATGTCATTGCTAGATACTGCTGTGTAGGTATCGATGAAGAAGATACAGTCTCCTTGTAAGATTGGTAAATCCTCGTTTGATATCAAAATAGAGTTGTTGGCACCAACGAATAATGACATGCTTCCCAAGTCGTTTGTAGCAGCCCAACACAGATTAGTCTCAGGATTAGCCCTCAGAACCATGAAATCCTTTGGGTCACGCAGCTCTATAATAAGTGGTAAAACGGGTTGATTTATACGTCTCAGAAACATAAACAACTCCCCTGTCCTCGAGCATGCTAAGCATTTTTTATAGGTAAGGTTGATGATGGAGGCACGTATGTTGTGTTTTAAGCTCTGGACGACAATTGCCACCGTGGGACAATCTGCACTTAGGTCAAAAGCTTGGACTTGAGATTCATTCGTTAGACAGTAGAATTTGTCATCATGAAACATGACATCCTCGTAGTAATGATCCTTGGTTGATGCTGCACCAAGAAGAAGCCACTCATCTTTGCCTGCCTTCGTGTAGGCAAGGTCACCGTAAGTACCATAGAGTGTCACTGCGATATGGTTATGGATAGTAGGTTTTGAGGAAAAGACAAGCTTGTCGATAAAACGATCCCGAAACACTTTGGGAGGGTTATAGGCAGACACATCGATTAATTCATCATCCATCCAGAAGACGTCGATCTCAAGGATGAGATCATCGGTAGGTAGGGTGATGAAAGAGGGAAGGTGGATTCGAGACATTGTTAAGGGATTTAGGAGGCTGACATCCAGTTGAGTGTTGGAGATCGCAAGCCAACCAGCATGAGAACCAATACAACGTGTGCCACGAAGCTCGGGAATGGGGGAGTACGTGAAGAAATGGGCAGCAGGAAGAGATAAGAAAGTGCAAGAGTGGCTTTGCTCACTTTCATCATCGGGTATGAGGAGCCATGGAGATGGGACAGCAATGGGCAAGACGGCATTGTACCAGGTTTTGCAGGTGGCACGAAAGCAAACACGATTTGGGATGGAAAGTTCTTCGCTAATCTTTATTATTAGATCGGGTGGTAGTAATGTCCAATCAGGTCTCTTTCTGGTGGTTTCTTCCTCCACCTGTCGTTCTTCCTCTCGACTTGTTGTTGAGGTGACGGTAGAGCTGATGTTGGCATTCTCCATCTTATCTTTTTGTACCTAAGAGAATTAAATAAGGGTTTTTGAATGATGCAGACAGAGAACGAAGAATCTAACCTACCAAAGTCAAACAACAATGCAATGAAAAGGTTCCAAAATAAATAAATAAATAAAAAAATACAAGTCAAAACACTTGTTTTACTCTTGTATCAGACCAAATGCAGTCCAACAACCCACAACACCTCTAATGGAGATTGTAGAAGAGAGATTGTAGAAGACAATAAAGATACTTACTATATTACGCATGATGTTGTCATGGACTACAACAAACTTGTATTATAAAGGTTTTAGAAGAATCTTATATCACCCAAAGGAGACCATAGCAATTTGTCAAGGAAAAGTGAGGAGGATGCCTACCGATCTCCAAACCGGCGATGCCTACTATTGCTTTTCTTCTCTCCAATTGTTTGTGTACCGATCTCTGCTATTTGCTCCCTTTTGATGGTTTGAGAAGAGAGAGAGAGAGAGAGAGAGAGAGAGAGAGAGAGAGAGAGAGAGAGAGAGAGAGAGAGAGAGAGAGAGGTCATAGGTATTAAGAAGAGGCCCTACTTTTGTCCATAATAAAATAATTGATAACTGTATCCTACCTATCTTTAACTTGTATTTTTATTTATTTATTTTTAACCTAAACTAAATAGGAAAATAAATATAAATCATGACTATTAAATTGAAAACCAAATCGATTTAAACTCCTATTATAGCTTTACCAAACATTCAGGCCTAACATATAAAACTTTGAAGGTTTTAGCTATTACGAATTTTGCTTATATCTCATATCTCTCTGGAAGATATTAGTATAAATTGTGAACTTAGAATATATCAACTAGCTTAATTGGCAAAGATTTTGATAATTTATCACAAAGTCTTGGATTCAAATCTCGTCTTCACTTTGATACTTAGATTACAATGAATCATAGCCATTCGCATTATAAACCAATTTAGTAATATGACCCAATTTACTACATGCAAGAAAATGACATATACCTATTAGGTGGCCAAGCCAAAAATGTATCTGTACATGAAAGAAGTTAAGTTGTCATTGTTTCTAGTAAGATAGTAAATTCATAAGTTATTTCTTTTATAGAATCCTATGAAAATAAACTTTTAATACAATTGAATCGTTACCCTGAGTCTTTTTTTTTTAAAAAATAAAATAAAATAAAATAGTAGTGGCCATTTAAAAGATCAAGTAGGTCACCATGACATCTCATGCATTTCTATCATTGTTTAGTAGGTTAACTAAGCAGGAAAAAAAAAGAAAAAAGTACCAAATCTAAAGATTGATTATATCTGTCAAGATAAACTTAGAAACTTATATATTTTAGTTGATTAGCCATTATATTTTTTTCTTTCTATTTATTCCTTATACATGGGCCTATGAAAATGAGCAAAGGAATTGTAATGAGATCATCCCTTTCTTAATTGAATGAAAACTTTATTCTCCAGATAATGCGTGAGTGTTGTAGAGCAGAATGCATGTAACCTAATCTAAACCTACCATAGGGTTATATAAACACAACACTGATGGGTCATTTTATATGCAGAATGCTATTTTATTGGTGGTTTGTTCCTATTAGAGGGGATATAAATAAACACAACATAGTCTAAACCTGTGTGATGGCTGGATGCTATTTTATTGGTGGTTTGTTCCTATTTTATTGGTGGTTTGTTCCTATAAGAAGTGGAAGTTGACTCTCAGCTCATTATCAAGGCGTTAAATGGAGAAGAGGATCCATCCAACCTTCGTTTAGGAGTATTTGGCATTTATTTATCTGACTATTTTGATGAATGCAAACCACATTTTGCATACTCTTTCAAAACATATCTAATTTGGAGGTTCTCTTGGCTTTCAGCTTTAGAAAATATTTTATACTCTAACAAGTATAGTGGTCATGTTTTTAGACAGTAATAATATATTCAGTTTTTCTTCTTCTTTTTTTTGTTAGCCATAAAAATGGAACCATTGTAACATTAATTATAAATATTATGATGGTAAAGGGGTTCCTTGGTGCTTGCGATAGTGTCCTTGTATGCACTAATTAAATTGAGTATCAAGCTGCATTTGTTCCTGATGGTTCCAAATTTTAAAAAATATATATTATATATTTTTTTTTATAAGGTGTTTGTATCAATGTCTACTTATACGATCTCAAGACGGATACTCCACCAACCAAGCTTAGATAAGGTATATATAACCCTAAAAGTTCTAAGACTGTAGAGCAAATTAGGGAAAAGTACTTTTAAGTATAGTTTACCTTACTTGTCCATGTCAGTGTACTGACTAGTTATTCATAAGATATATATCGAGTTATACAAAGCTATACTGAGCATTCTGATATGATTACAAGTGTATTATAAGCCAATCATATGAGTGATGACACGTGTAATTGTTAAGATCGAGTTCACAATAAGAGGGGAGCTGGGGGTGGTGAATTAGTTCAAGTGATAAAAACTCATTTCAAAAAAATTTCGCTCGAAGAAAAATCAAAATGGAAAGTGATTTTCTTAGAATTTGTTAAGAGCTACTAAGTTAGAGAGCAATAGTAAAGACAAAATCGAATCGAGATGCTCGTGCTTTTCTTAGAACTAGTTAAGAGTAAATAAATTCAAGAGCAATATTGAAGGAAGATAAGATAGAGATGCTCACAAAATTTTTATAGTGGTTCGATCAAGCTAACTTACGTCCACTACCGAGTCCTCTTTTATCGAGGCCCACCTGTGTCCACTAATGATATTCTTTTAAAGGCGAAGAGCAACTATCCCTTACACACTTTTTACCTTTTTACAGATTTAGGAGAACAACCTTTACAACTTTCAAGCCGTCCCCTTAAACACACTTTACACTTGAAGGAAAAAAAGAAAGCTCTCAATCAATTTTCACATAATTTTACTAAGGATTTCATTCATTTTATTGCTATCACAAGTAAAAATAATTGGGATATTTATAAACCTCAATTGGCTTTATAAATTGGAGCAAAAAAAAAATCAAGCACCTCAAAATTTTAAGGTACAAGTGGTACCACCATCGACACTGACAGTACCACCGCCGAAGAGCTCGGGATTCTAGGCGACGATACTATTACCATCGGGATTGGTGAGACTACCATCGCCTAGGTAATACTACCACCAATAGTCAATGGTACCATCACCTAGGTTTTTTGGAAAAGTAATTTTTAATACTTTTTGTAGCTGAGATGTACCTTATGTTGACCTCCTTCTAGGTCAATTAAATAAGTTTTGTCATGAGCTCAAATTAAACCTAAATTGGACCTGATTGGCCCCTAATTGAGTTCGTAGGATTTATTCATAATTAACTCTAATTAAAACACTAACTATGACATTTAAAGATAAACATAATTACAACTAATCTTCATTATCCGACACGTCGATCAATCTTTCGGTGAACTCCCGACACCCTTCCGACGAACTCCCGATGAGCTCTTGATCACTTTCCGACGAACTCCCGATGAGCTCCCGTTGCATCATCTAAAGCTTTGGCCTATCCACGATTCTTCCGACCCGATGCCCGATCTTTACTCCGGCCCAACAATAGATTCTTCCTTAATTATTTTATCTTTTCATAGTCGTAGTTAGTCTTGCATCACTTATCTCTAACACATAGGTTAGATCATAAATCCATCAATTGATTTCATCATCAAAATCTGAGATGCAATGAGAATTGGATCATGATAAGATCATAATAATAAGACCAATTCACTTTTACCTAAGTAATCTTGATCATATGTTACTCGAAAGAGACATTGAGATATGGACAGACCGGTGTGTTATATGCTTGTCCATATGATGGAAGTAGTTGATCTCATAGATGCTTGCATGAGGACACTAGGGATATAGTACAGGTGTTGATTAGGAAATCAGTTCACTGATTGATCCACTTATGGAATGTGGGATTGTTAATGATACCTGACATTAGATAGTAATTTTATAGTCTCAGTTGTGTATCTAGTCATAAGACTTGAGACACCAATGATACCTTATTTGAGTACTCTATTCTTTAATGTCGGACTTATAGGTCCAGAAGTTTTAGATCTGGTATAGTCGATTATCGAAAATGGTAGCCAACCTTACGAAGGCAATTGAGTGTCAATAGATGATCATCTACTCTCGGTATCATGAGAGAAATATTTCGTGTGTCATCGCTTAGGCAAATCCGTAGCTAGGGTCATTCGGATTGAGAGAAAATGAGTTATTTAGGAGAATCTGATTAGAGCAAGACTCTGATAGATTTCGTATGACGCCTGATGATACCAATCTCTGGGATATTAGATGGATGAATGACTATAGATACATGGTAATTAAGGTAAGTCCACTAAATGAGATCTTTTGTATTATTTAGGGATTATGGCGTAGTGAAATTATATATCCATAGTTGACTAACAATGGAATAATACGATAATATGATTATCTTAATAAAATAAATTATAAATATTATTTTGGAGTACATAAAGAAAGATTAATAATGTTATGATATATAGAAAAAAGTATGATCACTATGACTCTTATTGATAATCAAATTTAATATAGTATTATTATGTTTATTAGGCTCATTGGTCTATTGTATAAAATTCACCTGCATGTGTAAATTTTCTTTATGTTTCAGGATCCAATTAAGTAAAATTATTTTTATTTTATTTATTTTAATTTTAAGTTTTTTATATCCTATCAATTAATAGGTAAAATAAAATAATGTTAAATTATATGACCCATTCTAATTAGGTAAGTTATATTATAAATATGATTGGATTATGATTATAGGTATTATTCGATATAAAGAAAGCTCAATTATGGTAGTATTCATTTGGAGATAATATTAATGGGAGAGACTATCATAATTAATTATAGTAGATCCTCTTCTTTAGCCAACCAAATCTCATAGAGACTTAATGCTTGATATAACATGATATTAAGTGGTGAAATGATGTGATGTGATGTTATTAAGAGATTAAAAAGCTTATCCCATATTCTCCTAGTCCATAATTCATGACTTAGTTATGTGAAGAACATAATTCATGATTTAGTTACGTGAAGAATAAGAAGAAAGGAGAAAGTTTTCATTGTAAATAGATATTATTATAACTTTTGAATATACAAAGATGAGCTTAAAGACTAAATAAGAGTTTTCTGAATAGTATCAAGATATGAGCAATTGTATCTTGCTCATATCTGATTTTTTGTATAATAACATAATTATATACTAACAATAGAAAGCATATTGATAGTGTGTAAGATTGTTGGAATGTAGCCAACATGTAGTAGTATTACAAATCCAACTCGTAATAATAAACATAAGAAAGACAAAGCAAGAGAAGTCAAAAGATTATTTTGGTAGACTTGGATTAACTAACGAGCCTCATTGTAAGAGTTCCCAGAAAAGAGAATGAAGTCGTCTTTTATTTGAATAGACAACAATATATTGGTTTTAATTTTCGCTGGTGAAGAAGATAGAATATCTCAACGGATAGTAGATCGAAGATGGACATATAAAAAAAAAATAATCACGTGAGCAAATTTCATAAACTAGAGGGAGTAGAAGATCCTACATGAACGAATGCATCAAAAATTATAATAATGTACTCAAAATCCAACTAAAATTACTTTCATCTTTTGTTGGTTTATATATCGCTAGAACTAATGACAGCAACTTTCGTGCTTAGATAGATATTAACTTTATTACCCTGCATGAAAAAGAGAATACTGTTATACTTTCCCAAGAACAGTCATATGTCGTTTATAATATTATTAAACCAATTAAGTAATAACATTCATTTGTCATGGATAACTCAACCAATCTAACTCATCAAGAGTTCCAAATGTTGCATTTGGCAAAATTTTGAATCAGCTGCACTAATACAATAACTAAAGGCATTGATCTGACTATCATGTACCTAATTTATCATTCATCAAAGGTTATAAAGTTTCAAAGCATCTTTTCAATCAATATTCTTTACCAACAAAAAAAGAAAATTGAAAGCTTAACTTAAGCCATATGTCAGGTTTGCATCATTTCATATGGAAAGAACAGGGCATAACAAGTATATAAATGCAAGCACAAGGAGTCAGATACCTAGTCAGGCCAATCAGATGAGAAAACTCTATCATGTCGAGCAAATACAAACTTAAATCACCTCCCCTGTACAAACATTCAATCAACCATCTGACAATCATCAAACAGATAGACGAAAACCCATGATCCAAAAAAAACAAGGGACATGGGACCAAATCAATTCAGAGAGATATCCTTGAGCTACTGATTCTTTTTGTGGTCATCCCTCGTCTGAATATGAATGATGCCGTGGAGATCTGTCAATGAGAATGATCTCGTCGGGAAAGAGAAGTCAGGTCGGGAGGAACCGACTGGAGTAACCGAAAGAGAAACAGCAGCAGCTGAAGTAGCACCACCAGAATATTTGCCCTGTTGGTGAGGGGGAGGAAGAAGACGAGCCGGAACATTATCCTCTTCACTGCTGAAGCTGTTGCTGCTGGAGCTGGTACTGTTTAGGCTGGGGCTTAGCATGCTTCGGCTGGAACTAGCAGGTCTTTTTGAAATACGCCCTTCCATGTTTCCTAGGTTGCTAGACTTATCTGATAGAACACTGAAGGCAAGAAGATTCTTGCGCTTGCGGGTATAAGCATTTTCAGATTTTGCAAGATCCTTACAAGAGGAAGATGATGTGGCATCCACAAGGCTTGTGAAAGATTTGGATTTTCCAGTATAGAAGTTGGAGATGCCACGCCTGCAGAGAGAGAAGAGAGAGAAATCAAGGCATGCTGACTCAATAAACCACATGGCCTTAATATAATCTAGAAACAAAAGACTACTACTACTGTGGCAACAATTACCAACTTATATGCTTGATATCTCCTTTTCATTTTGAACCATTCCCAAAATAAGTAGCATGATGCCCTTAACTCTGCATCAATGTCATGGATGATGAAATGTTTCATGGATAATAATGCACGGTGTTCTGGTTCATGCAAATCAAATGTAGGTAATGATAATCAGCCTCATGCAAAAATGCAGACTTCATTAAGTCTCTCAGAATTCTGCTGAATAGACAGTTCTCTGAAAGGATGTAACGTCAACAATATCTCAATTAATATAATTTCTTACATGATGATAAATGAATGGATTACAATAACATATTATCTAATTACCACCATGACCGGACACCAACGCTCCAAAAAGTGTGTAACGTCAACAATATCTCAATTAATATAATTTCTTACATGATGGTAGAAGCATGGTTAATAATTACATATTATCTCAATACCACCGTGACTGGACACAAATGCACCACAACTGCTGCCCATATATGTATTGCACTAATTTAGCATGGATCCGGTATCCATGCAGCAGAATTACTTATCCAGTGTTATCATCCTCACTGATATCTCAATTAACACAATCTGATAAAATCAATCCTCAAAATTGTACCTAATTTGTGTGGCAAATGACTAGGTAGGGAAGTGAAATTCATAAATGAAACCTAAAATGCACTTTAGATACAACACCAGCACGTTTAGATGCAGGGAAAATCAATGTGGCATGTAGATGAAGATCTATTCCAAATCAAATCCCTATACAATGATGAAGGGATGGACATGCCGTCTATACCTATTTCCAAAGATCTAATCGCTATCACAATCCTTTGAGCAAAATGATCTTCCTAGGTCATCTTTGAGAAATGTTCTTCGGATCAAACACAATACTTGCTAAGAATGTCTAGAGACAACTAATACAATAGATCCATTGTCCAAGTACAGGGAATATGTACTTCAGCAAAACAGAGTGGCACGGAAGCTCAAATCCATGCTCTAATTTGGAATAGCATTAATCAGCAGACCAAGATAACTAATTCAACGAATTAAGAGTGAAAAGGAAACTGGATTGGAAGGTGCGGAGAACAACCATCGCAAGAAAACACAGGATTAGTCAGTCAACAGATTCATCATTTCATTGTCAATACCATGAATCTTTGATAAGGACGTAATCTTATATTCAGCTGGCTTAACTCATCTAACTTTCTGAAATAAAATATTATCTTGTTGTCCCATGATGATAGTGATAAGATAAAACTACTTCTAACAAAGCCAACATTTATAATTCATTAAAGATACTATGTCTTTTAAAAAACTAAGATAAAACAAATTGACAACTAAACTCCAAATTAGTATGCATCAGATAATAGTGAACTTATGATGTCTGACCTCTATCACATAGTGTAAGATTACATGCAAACTATTCTAGCGTCTCATGCTCTACAAACAAAACTGTTATGGCGACATTTAGATTGGTTTACTATGTCAGTGACGTTCTGCTCAGTAGATGTGGCAAAAATCATTTTAAAAAGCTTAAATTTTGTATGAATTCTAATAAGATGAAGATTTAATCCTGTTGATAAAATGATGCCAAAAGTCATCCAAGATTTTGTCCACCCAAAGTTAAATGGATCTAGTTCAATCGAACCCAACAGCAAAACGGTTTTCGGTTATCAATCTCAATCACAGCTGATTAGCAAGCGATAGTAGGACCAAAAAACTTTTGTCAAAAATGATAAAGATATGTAGAGGACATTAAAAGGCTCTCCGTCGCTCCAGAATCACAAATAAAAGCCCCTCCGGACTCATATTATAACCCCAGCCTCCACTTCAGGTGAGAATCCTTACTTTTCTTTGTCTGTAGTAGGCTTGTATAGGAGACTTAACGGTAACTTTTGAAAAACCAACAGGATGTATGTATCGCAGGTATTACAGAGTTCAATTCTAATTGTATTCTAAGTGAAGATCTCAAAAGTCAACTCATACCGGGGGGATAGAAACAAGATACCAAATGAAATAATAGCCCTTGAATTATCTATCCGATGAAATTGCTCAAAGAAGAGCTAAATGATAGATCAGCCACTAGTGACTGATATGGATATCTGCTGATTATAAAGAAATGGGCAATCCAAAAGCGTTGGATAGCCACAATTTTTGAAGGGCCTTAATTCACAAATCCAACTCATATCTGGGGGGAAAGTCAAGCAATATCAAGAAAAGAACAACTCAAACCCTAAAATATAATACATAACAAGCAATCGTAACTATAATCGTAAAAACGGCTAACCAAGTTCTAGAAACATTTGCTACATCAAGAACAAAAAGGCAACACCTTTATGTTTCTTGAAAACAATTTCTCACAAACATTACCCACGTTACATTTCACCCAAATGCACCGAGAATGCAAGAACCTAATCCGAAGCATTCAATAGAAGCTAGTCAACGTAGGAACTCTTGCATCGATGAAGAAGGATACCTCGAGGGAAGTGAGTCCTCAAGGGCGTCCATGGTCTCTAGTGGCCCCTTCAGCCTGCTCTGGACCTCCGCCTCCCCGCCGTCCGACCCCGATCCACCGGCGGAGAGGTCGCTGTTCCTCCCGAGGGACGAAGAGCTGCAGGAGTCCTCGCCGCCGTCCCCCGGCACCGCGAGCCTCGCCGCCGGCTCTGGCACCTCGTAGATTGGGAAGCAGGCGGGCCGCCGGAGAAGCCCGGACCGCGCAATGCCGCCCCGTTTCTCCAGTGCGATCGACATCCGTCCGATCGATATCAACTTTTCGCCTTCACCAAAAATCCAAAGAACGCGACGGTTCTGATCTGTCGGCGACGCAGCTGCTCCGATCACAGCTGCTCCTCGCAGAGGAAAAGATAAAATAGCCGAAAGGATAAGCGACGGAAGACTGCGCCGTCTGCACACCAATTTATAGACTTAAAAAAACCAACAAGAAGAAGTAAAAGGCAAAAGCTTATCCTCCTTTTCTTGCATAAGAATCGGTTTAGGATGGTCATTAGCGGCCGTGGAGCCTCATCTTACAAAACTACTGTTGCCCAGTGAGGCGTACCCTCTCAGCGTCCGTGGTCCCCATCTTTCTTTCCAATAGCAACGCATGTGGCGAAACGTGTACAACTTTGCCATGAAGAAAAAGCAGCACCATTTTCTTAATTAATTAGATGATTAGGTAATTAACGCAGCGGCGGAATTAATCGAGACCGTCCCAGTCCTGTTCCTTTCAGCGTAGACTTCCTCGTGCGCTCCGCCGATAATGACGCGTGTCCATCGCCGTGCCTGTCAACGGACACTAGTCTGCCACGTGGAACTCCAGGTCCGGTAAGGGCTTTAACAGGGGAGGCTTGTCCGGGCCCACGGCTCGAACTAACCATGTACGGAAGGCAGATCTGCCGTCCATAGGTCCATCGGGATCACGGGTGGTGACGATCAACGAACGGGAGGAGATCATACGGTTTCCACCTTCACATCTAGTTCAAGCCGAAGCACGAGGCGTCACCCGAACGACACCCATAAAAATCAAGACACCAAGCGCACGGAACGTAACGGTAGGGCCCCCAGCGGGTAACGGAACCCCCAGGTAACGATTTGATCGAGGAACAAACGGGTCGGGCGAAAGCAACGGTGGATTTGCGTAAAGAGGAACGAAACCGTCGACGGAGTGTGGGTGCGCGTCAGAGGTGTCTGAGGAGAAAACTGGAGGGGTCCGCGTTAATGAACTCCAGGGAAGCCACGCGGCGAGGGGGGCTTGGCGGTATCGTCCGTTTCCTGACTTGATGCTGACTCACACTTGCCCATCCAAATCGCATCCAACCCTTCGCTCTCTGATCACCTACCTTATCTCCACGCTTTTGAAGGAAAGTGGATTATGGCCGGGCACCCAATCGGAGGCTGCCACGCAGCAAACATGTCTTCCTCGTGGCTCATAATTTTTGCGTGATGCGCGTCTTTGCTTTATCTTCATACCAATCAGGGCAGTCATATCCACATCTTTGTACACAAATATATATATTTATTTATATATATATATATATATATATAAAGATCTTATAAAGCCTTTCCAAGCTGATCGTGCCAATCATTAATTATATCCATAATCACCTTCGTGAATTGACATTATTTGGTGAAACAATTACATGAAAACAAATAAATAAGAAAAACAAATAAAACTATTAGATATGAGTTGTCATACAGATTCAATCTTAATAGAACAAGATAAATAATATTTTTTATTACTCCGACGGATATAGGATGAAGATGAGTGAGTTAATCTTTGGTTGAATCGATAATAAACTAATTGCAAGCTATTTGATTTAATTGAACTAAATAAAAATAATATCAAGCAATTATTTATAAACTTTTGATAATATTCTTTTTTTTAATTGAATGGATTAATAGGAGAATATAAAGAACTTCTCCGCTAATGGGCCCAATGGAGATTTATACTTGCCTCGTGGGGATGGGGTGAGTGATCCTCTATCTCAATATAGTTTTTTCGTAAAAATAAATTAAAACAATTATAGGCACACATAACAAAAAAAAAAAAATCAATTGTCCAGATATGTTTAGTTATATATTAAACCCATAACCTCCCCTTTTATAAAGGAATTCCTTTGACACTCTACTAAATCTCCACGTGTTAACGAACGATATTAACATCAATATACAAGAGACTTTTCTATATCTATGTTTTCTCATGCAATCAATATGTCCTTTCACATGATGTATTTGTCTAAGATAAAAAAATATATATCTATGTAGGATAAAAAAATATAAAACATCTAATATGATTAACGTACTCCTTTTGTGAATGGTGTATCTGCTTAAGACAAAAAATATTGAAGTGCACCATGATAAAATATTGATGAATTCACCCAAGGTAAAAATATTTAAAGCACCTAATGCTACTAATGCATCCAATGCTACTAATGCATCCATCCCCTTTGGACATAGTGTAACTGCTTAATAGAAAATACATTTGAAGCACTCTATATGCTGTTTCCTTTATGCAATTATACATATATATATATATATATATATATATATATATGATACATCCGTGTATGATAAAGAAATAATTTGAAGTGCATAGCATGTGATGTGGCCAGTGCATCTCCTTCAAAAAAATATGTATATGCTCTGTCACATATTTCTTTTCAAGTTTTTTATGGCAGATTTTTAAGAAGTTTGAGTGTTAATTATTAAACAAACTTAATAAAAAAAATTATATACCACTATGACATGTCTAATTGATGCTTCATTTTCTCCGATATTTGACTTGGGATGCCAATCAATGCTTTGTTATCTCTGGATTGACAGATTAGATTCTTCTGAAAAAAAAAAAAAAACAATAATCATATCATCATCCAAAAGTTTATACAATATAATATTTAGATAACTCTTATTGAGTCAAAACGATCAATTCAATTCGTGTTTGAGTTCGATCGGATCGGAGGACATATAGGTTTCACGCTTATTCCGAGTCAAATACGAGCTCGAGTTTGAGCCGATGCGCGCTTATGTTCTCTTCACGTGCTGACGCTCGAACCAAAGAGCGGGAGACGAGTGCTCTTCCCCAATAAACTAGGCGGCCATCTCCGAGCTCTCAGGGCGTCTTCTCGCCATGGCGTCTGGCGAATCCCAGAAACATCTCCTCTCTCTGATCCGCAATTTCGCCTCGGAGAAATCCCAAGAAGGTACACTATGGCCGCACCATGCTTCTCGTGCCTCCGCACTAGCTCCGATGCGCCCCTCTCAATCCGCATGTCTTCGACTCAGAGCTTAGGGTCTCCGATCTTAAGAAGCGGCTCCTTGAACTTGAGAACGATCTCAATGTTGCAAACGCCGACCTCGATGGGGCCAAGCGGTCCAGGGAGATGGCCGAGCAGGAGCTGAGGGGATCGCAGGTTCAGCTTTCTATGATTGATGCATCAATCCAAGCGCAAGAGGTTCTGATTACGCATCCTTTCTAGTTGCCGATTGATCTTGTAAATCCTTTTCTAATAGTAACTTTCGTGCGTAGGCGAGGATTTCTCTGCTGCAGGAGGAGATATTGAAGCTCCGTTCTGATCTGGATGCACTCAAGGTGAGAATCGCTCTCATGCTCTCAACACATATTGTTAGATTTTCTTTCATTATTGTTATTCTTTGTTTTCGAACCTTGACCTTGTTATTTGATCTTCTTAATCCAACTGGCGTCGGTGAACAGAGTGAAGTGGGTTTCATGCGGTAATACTAGTTTTCTGTTCTTCTTTTAATCTTCTTGTGTGTGCGATATACTAAAAACTGTATAAACTCAATCACGATCTTTATGTTGATGCAGAGACGAATTTGTTAAAAGTATGTGCGAGCTGAACAAGAAAATAAGGTCTATTCGAACGTGCTTTTACTTTCATTTGTTTAGTTTTCTTATTTGTTTACTTGTATATGATCTTTTTGTCCCAAACTCCTTAGCTAAGTTTTGCACTATCACAGGCATTTTTTACATTTTGACCTTTGCTCATGCCTTTTTCATGTTGGCCACCTCTGTTAAATTTTCAGCTACATAAAACAGCTGTATGATTTATCACATTGTTGGTATATTCATTTACTTCTGTAGAATGTGTGGTTTCCCAAACGTTTTTGTGAAATTGAATGGCTATACATCTTTAATGTGCTTGGTCCATTTTCTTGCCCCTTATGTTTATTTGGATCCTGTGTCAATAGAAATTTGCACAGATTCTATATTTGATTCATTATTGGCAATGTCAAATCTTAAAAATGAACTATAAAGTCAAAATGTTTATTACACAATTTCATCCAAGGGAAGATAGGTCAGTAGTCGAACTAGTACAATGCCACATAAATTGAAAACATCAATAAACATGGCTACAAAGTTATCACAAGTCTTAAATGTAGGTGAATATATCCGTCTTACTGGACAGCAACCACTTGTAGAACAAACTGTATTATTCCAACCACTTGGAGTTAGCTACATGAATATCTTCTCACCCTTGATCCTTGTGTTTGTCTTACTGAAAATATACTAAATTAAGAAAAGCAAAAATTTAGAAAAATTCAAATGGGAATTTGTTATCATATGCTATGCTGATGAGAACAGCCAATATGTACTAGAAATGGTTCTGAATGGTCAAAATCAGCACTGGTGGCCACAGCATAGGCCACTCTGGACCATTTTGCACTTAGAATTGATGAACTGCTGTGGGTTAGCTTTAGTCGGTTAAGCTCACCAAGCTCTGGCAGCTACAATCAGCCCTCTGTTTGTTTGGAGTTTTCTTAGTTTTTGGGGCTATTGGGATTAGATCTGGATAACCACTGGATGATTTTTCAGAACTCGATGCTATATTAATGAATGGTGTTTCTGACAATTTTTTATTCTGGAGATAGATTCCATCTTCTTTCTTGATGTTAAAATAATGCTGATTGTAACTTCAGGTATCTGTTCTGAAAAATTCCTTCTATGATAGAGTTCACTTGTGCCTTTTTATCTCAAGTATAGTGTATTTGCAGACCATCTTCTTTTTCTGCAATATTTTATTTCAGTACTTGTGCATTTTTATCTCAAGTATGGTTTATTTCAGTACATACAGATATGACAAATAGGAAGATGAGCACAAACTTTCAAGCCTGATTTACAAAATAAGTGTTAATACAGTTGAATTAATCCAGTTTATGCAACACCGAAGTCCAAAGTTCTTCTATATATTGTCGGTATCCTTCAGATTTGTTTTTCCTAATGGATGTAATCCTACAAAGGATCTAATCAATTTTATGTAAGCTTTCCTATATTATTCCTCTGGTCCATTTAACAATGTTCAAGTACTTGGAACCTATTATGTAGTATCAAATATCTTGATAAATCAAAGAGAATACAACTTATTATTGGGGGTGTGCAAAAACCACATTGTGATGATGCTTTACAATGATATGTGTTCTATGATCTGGAAGCTTAAATAGGACAATAATTTCAGTCTTGGAGTAAAGCAACAATGTAGCAATAATAAAGCCAGCTTGTGTATATTTTAATGAATCCAGATAATGGAGTTAAGCAACAGTGTAGCAATGACAAAGCCAACTTGTGTGTATTTTGTTGAATGTTATGTTATAATGCATAATAGACATTACATTTTGTTAACTAGATTAAAACATCCTTTATAAAACATGTTCCTAAAATGCTTTCTTTTACTTCTATTATTTGCTTTTGCAATTGTATTGGACAAAATTTGAAGTCTCTGTTCGAGTTCTCTACCAGTAGTTGGTGGGATCAATTGGGCTGGGTATATGTTAGCATATTGATACATGGTACATTAGTGTACCAGTCAGCACAGACGAAACAAAATGAGGGAGAGAAGAAGGGAATAAGGCAAAGTTTCTAGTTTCTGAGTGAAACTTATACCAATCACTGGCCAGGTTGGCATGGGTCCCGTATGTACTAGCATACTGACATATGGTACACTGACATTTTGGTTGCCACTTACCAAACAGAAAGAGGGAGAGAAGAGGGGAGGATGAGAGGAGGTGAAGGAGGAAGAGTTGGAGGAAGAAGAGGAAGGAAGAGTTGGACAGCCAACGAGGGAAAGTGGAGTCATGGAAGAGTTCCTAGTCCCATATGTACTAGCATACTGACATGTTGTACTGGGAGGGAAGGAAGCAATGACACAACGGAGCAGGCTACGAGAGGCGGGGAGAAGAAGAGAATGGTGGAGTGTCACGAACGATCGTCGCTCAACCGCAACTCTTTGCTCAGCGAACCATTTGTCGCTTTTGTTTGTTTTTACAGATGTTTGACAGCATGTTTTGTCTTGGTTTTGTGTGATTTTGCCTAAGAAATACGAGTAGCAACAGTCTGTAACGCTGCAGAATGATCGCTTGTTGCACGAAGCCAAAACAGGCTAAAAACTGCCCAGTTTTGGGTTGTTTTCGCGTGCTGCGGCGACCAGTCTGAGTGGTGCAAAACGTTAGCCATCTCAGCCCCTTGGAACCCCTCGGGTGGCACAGGGCTGGATGGGGCTTCGGGTATGTATCCGGCGTGGGTATTCATAAAGAGTTGAACTCGACTTGCGTCTGATACCTTGGGAATCATCGTTTGTGGACTTGCGACCGTTCTTACAGCCCTCTAAAGTCCTATTTTGCTCTCTTTCTCTCTTTCTTTGTTGCACTCAAGATGTTTGACGAATTGCTTTCAAGAGCTACCCTCTTTGCGAGACGTCGGGACTTATCCGTCGCTTGTCTTAAAAAATAATCAACTTCTCTTTTGTAGGTCCTTCGGGACCCGCACGAGGTTGCAAGTGGGCTGACCCTTTGCGGGCAAATAACGCTTCAACGTTTCATAACTTAGGCAATCCTAGCTAAGTCCGGAACATTGGGCAAGGTTGCTCCGCGACTTAGGCAATTCCAGTTAAGTCTTCAAGTTTGCCACTAGGGTGCCGCACAGCTTAGGCAAATTCAGCTAAGCCCGTGACATTGTGGTATCAGAGCAAACAAGCAATTCGAACAAGCAGCAAGAAGATTTGTAATCTCGCCATGGCGAAGCACCATGGTAAATCGAGCAAGATGGGGCAAGCCGGACCCTTTCCCCAAGCAGTCGCAGGTGGGCTGCAAGTGCAAACTAGCTCGCATGCTATTGGAGCCGCTCGTGAGGAGCGCGGCAGCGGACAAGACAAATGTGAAGTTGGGTACTCTCCACGAGCGGAGGAGGCGCAATCTGGTGCGCCAACTGGGAAAAGGAGCCACAAAGAGAGACATACAACGGTGGAAACCCTCCTCGATGTTCTTGAAGCGAGCTTGGAGGAACTCTACCAAGGACAACGAAGACTCCTTGGGGTAGAGAGCTCGCAAGAAGAAGCTGAATCTTGGATACACAGGGTTGAGTCCTTGGTCGACCGACCGACGGAGGACACCAAAGACTCCGTACAACATCTACACGAAATTGTGACGGAACTCACGTCCAAGGTGACGTTGCTCACAAGGACTCTTAATGCGGGAGGAAACAATACCCGCACTGCTCCGCCATAAAGCTTTAGGGCACTCGAACTGCATTGCTTCGGAGGTGCCAGAGATGCCCAAGAGCTCGAAAATTTTCTGTTCGACATGGAACAGTATTTTCGTACTACGAGGCTCGATTATGAAGAAACCAGAGTTTCTATAGCAACAATGTATCTGAATGGAGATGCAAAACTTTGGTAGCGAACCCATTGAGAAGAGATCCAACAACGTCGATGTCGAGTGAATACATGGGAAGACTTGAAGCGAGAGTTGAGAACTCAATTTTTGCCCGGGGATATAGAGTTCGTCACAAGAAGGAAACTGAGACAACTCCGCCAAAGTACATCCATTCGAGACTATGTGAAGCAATTTTCGGCACTGATGTTGGATATACAAGACATGTCCGAGAAGGACAAACTATTCAGCTTCCTTGATGGCCCAAAGCCATGGGCACAATAAAAACTAAATTGGAGGAATGTCACCGACGTGGTCGGGACAATTGCAGCCACAAAAAGGTTGACTGACTTTGTTTCTTCAGAGGATATGGGTAAGAAGAAACAATCCTCGGGAAATCACCCAACAAAATACTCTTGAACGAAGGAGTCTAGGGGCGAACAAAAGAAGAACTTCCATAAGGGACCAAGCTCAAAAGGCAAGGCCCCGAAGTCTGGTGGATGCTTCTTATGCAGTGGACCACACATGGTGAGGGAGTGCCCGCAGAAGCAGACACTCAATGCTTTAACGACATCAATATACTCCCACAAATCGGACAAGGGCAAAGTCGTCGCCCTTAGTTCGAGCAGTTTTGAATCCAACAGCGACGATGAGGAGTCGTAAGGACCCCGAATGAGAGCAATGCGTTTGTTGAATGTGGGGTCAAGTGGGGGAGAACACAAAGGTAAAGCAACTGAAGGAAGGGGGCAGTGAGTTGATGTATGTGGACATCAAACTAAATGGTTGAACAACCCGGACAATGATGGACATTGGTGCTACTCACAATTTTATTGCCGATCGGGAAGCTAAGCGACTTGGGCTAATCTTGGAGAAGAACCCAAGTTGTATGAAGGCTGTGAACTCGGAAGCCAAGCGGATCTCCAGTCTAGCAAAGGGGGTTCTCATCAAGATCAGAACATGGAGCGGGTGCACAAACATGATGGTAGTGCCCTTGGATGACTTCCAAGTGATTCTCGGAATGGAGTTCATGCACACAGGAAAGTTGGTGCCAATGTCGTTCCGAAACTCTTTATGTCTAATGGAAGGCGATAACCCTTGTGTGGTTCCAATTTCTCGAGGAAGAACCAAGGATCCACAACAAATATCGGCATTATAATTGAAGAAGGGAGTACGAAAAGGTGAGTCAACCTTTGTAGTCGCCATAAAGCTAGAAACACTCGATGGGGAGGCCATTCAAGAATCTGCCGTGGTGGCGAACATTCTGAAGGAGTTCTCAGATATGATGCTGACTGAGTTACCAAAAACTCTTCCACCACGCAGAGGCGTGGATCATCGTATCGAGCTGGAGCCGGGAGTTAAGCCTCCAGCAAGACCACCTTACCACATGGCCCCTATAGAGTTAGCAGAACTCAGAAAGCAGTTAAATGAACTGTTGAGTGGCGGTCTCATCTGCAGTTCAAAGGTACCATTCGAAGCTCCAGTTCTTTTCCAAAAGAAACAAGATGAGAGCCTCCGATTATGTGTCGATTATCGAGCCCTGAACAAAGTGGCAGTGAAGAACAAATACCCCATTCCGCTCATCGCGGATTTGTTCGATCAGCTGGGCAGGGCCAAGTATTTCTCGAAACTCGACCTGCGGTCAGGATACTAGCAGGTGTGTATTGCAGAAGGTGACGAGACAAAGACTACCTGTGTGACCATGTATGGAGCGTTTGAGTTTCCAGTGATGCCTTTCGGCTTAACCAACGCTCCAGCCATATTCTGTACTCTTATGAACCAACTGTTCAAGGAGTATCTGGACAAGTTTGTGGTCGTCTACTTAGACGATATCCTCGTCTACAACCAAACACTTGAGGAGCATGTTGAGCACCTTCGAACAATCTTCATAGTTCTCAAGGAGAACACCTTGTTTGTAAAGAGGGAGAAGTGCTACTTTGCTTAAACGGAGATTCTATTCTTGGGGCATCGAATCGGCGATGGTTCCATTCGGATGGATAAATCGAAGGTGCAAGCTGTAGCAGACTGGCGGACACAAAAAGGGTGCCAGAGTTAAGATCCTTCCTTGGGTTCGTCAACTATTATCGGCGCTTCATAGCTGGATATTCAAAGTGCGCAGCTCCATTGACGGAGTTGCTGAAGAAGGAGCAATCTTGGGGATGGTCGGACAAGTGTGAAACGGCTTTCCAAGACCTAAAGACTACTGTGTTAGAGGAACCAGTACTCAGATTACCAGACTATAGAAAGTCTTTTGAAGTCCATACAGATGCCTCTGACTTCGCTATTGGGGGAGTACTTATGCAAGAGGGTCATCCAGTGGTCTACGAGAGTCGCAAGCTCAACGAGACCGAGCGGCGATATCTAGTGCATGAGAAGGAGATGACAGCGGTGGTCCACTGTCTACGAGTCTGGCGATACTACCTTTTGGGAGCACCATTCGTGCTAAGGACAGACAATGTCGCATTGAGTTACTTTCAAACTCAAAAGAAGTTCTCCCCAAAACACGCACGATGGCAGGACTTTTTGGCCGAGTTCGACATGGTAATAGAGTACAAGCCCGGAAAGGCAAATGTCGTGGCCGATGCATTGAGTCGGAAAGTTGAATTGGTGAACGCTATACAGTTAAAAGGCCCAAGCAAGTCAGTTGCACTCCAACTTTCTTTCCAGAATCAGGGACGGACTGTACAGTGATCCTCAGGCAATAACTCTGATGCAACTCATCAAAGAGGGCAAGGCACGACGGTTTTGGGTCCAGGAGGGACTCATCTACGCCAAAAGGAATAGACTTTATGTTCTGCGAGCGGACAATTGGAGGCGTGAACTCCTGAGGGAGTGTCACGATTCCCTTTGGGCGGGACATCCGGGTATTTATCGAACAATGGCTCTCGTGGAGAGGGCCTTTTATTGGCCGAAGTTGGGGATAGATGTGGATGATTACGTTCGAACATGCCTTACTTGCCAACAGGATAAGGCAGAACAGCGGAAGCCGGTGGGACTTTTGGAGTCGTTGCCCGTACCAGAAAAGCCATGGAAGAGCATTTCCTTGGACTTCATATCAAGCTTGCCCGTAGTAGCGGGACTTGGATCGATACTCGTGGTTGTCCATCGGTTTTCAAAGTATGCAACGCTCATTGCTGCACCCCTACATTGTTCAACGCAGGAGGCGGCCAAGTTGATGATGAAGAATGTGGTGAAGTATTGGGAAGTCCTACACAACATCATTAGTAATCGAGATTCTCGGTTCTTGGGATGATTCTGGACCGAGTTATTCAAGATGCTAGGATCTATGTTATACTTCTCTACAAGCCTCCACCCCCAAACGGATGGTCAAACAGAAAGAATCAACTCGCTCTTGGAGCAATATCTCCGGCACTACGTGAGTGCCAACCAACGAGATTGGGTGAAGCTGTTGGACATATCTCAATTCTCCTATAACTTGTAGCGGAGCTCTACATCCAACAAGAGCTCCTTCGAGATTATTACAGGACAATAACCGTCGGCTCCTAACACCTTAGCTATTGGCTATACCGGGAGTAGCCCATCGGCATATCACTTCGCAAAGAAATGGCATCAGAATGCAGATATTGCTCGGGCCTACTTGGAGAAGGCGGCCAAAAAGATGAAGAAGTGGGCAGACTTGGGAAGGCGACCACAAGAGTTTAAAGTTGGTGACTTGGTGTTGGTGAAGCTCCAACCAGCATCACTCTAATTCTTTAGGAACAAAGTGTATAAAGGATTGGTGCGCAAGTATGAAGGGTCTTTCCCAATTATCAGTAGGGTAGCCAACGTCTCCTACAAGTTGCAACTGCTGGCATAGCTCAAAATTCATAATGTCTTTCATGCAAGCAATTTGAAAGCCTACCATTCAAATCCGCAAGATGCTTCCCGAAATATTTCAACTCGACTACCTCCAATCAGAGTCTCCTACGAGAAGCGAGTTGAGACCATTCTGGCGGATCGCAAGACTAAGCTACATAGTGAAGTGGAGCAAACTGAGTACTTCGTGAAGTGGCAAAAGCTTCCCCGAATAGAAGCTAGTTGGGAGCCAGAAGACGCCCTACGACATGAAGAAGCCTGCGTCAAAGCCTACCAACGAGCGTCGACGAGGGCGTCGACAGTTTAAGTGGGGGAGAATGTCACGAACGGTCTCGCTCAACCGCAACTCTTCGCTCAGCGAACCGTTCGTCGCTTTTGTTTGCTTGTGCAGATGTTTGACAGCATGTTTTGCCTTGGTTTTATGTGATTTTTCCTAAGAAATGTAAGCAGAAACAATTTGTAACGTTGCAGAACGATCGCTCACTGCGCGGAGCCCAGTTTTGGGTCGTTTTCATGTGCTGCGGCGACCACTCTGAGCGGTGCAAAACGTCAACCATTTCTGCCCCTTGGAACCCCTCGGGTGGCACAGGGCTGGATGGGGTTTTAGGTATGTATCGGGCGTGAGCATTCATAAAGAGTTGAACTCAACTTACGTTCGATACCTTGGGAATCATCGTTTATGGACTTGCGACCGTTCTTACAGTCCTCTAAAGTCCTGTTTCGTTCTCTTTCTCTCTTTCTCTGTTGCACTCAAGGTGTTCGACGAATTGCTTATAAGAGCTGCCCTTCCGTCGCTCGTCTTCAAAACTAATCAACTTCTCTTTTGCAGGTCCTTCGAGACCCGCACGAGGTTGTAATTGGGCTGACCCTTTGCGGGCAAATAAAGCTTCAGTGTTTCATGACTTAGGCAATCCCAGCTAAGTCCGGAACATTGTGCAAGGTTGCTCCGCGACTTACGCAATTTCAGCTAAGTTTTCAAGTTTGCCGTCAGGGTGTCGCACGGCTTAGGCAAATTCAGCTAAGCCCATGACAGGAGGGAGAGTGATATATTCACGAGAAGGAAAGGGAGAGAGAGAGAGAGAGAGAGAGCAGAGCATGAGAGGGAAAAAAGGAAAAAGAAAAAAAGAAACAATTGTCATCAAAAGCTATACAAAAAAAATAATGCTTGAAAGAATGATTTTTCGGAACTATGAAGTCCAGTACATAGACAAAACATTGTTTGAAGAAGTTTGGTGAACAAACATTTAAACTAGGTAGGCTTTATTGTCTGACCAACTTATCTAAATTTTTACCAAAGTTTGTCGAAAATCAACGATTGAAATTTTTTTTTAATGTTTTAAAAATTGATCTATTTATCGATGCTCTATTTGATGTGTAACAAATTTTATGACACTAGCATTTCAACAGTCTACTTTTTAGTTCTCAAAATATACAATATTTACTTTTAAAATTCGAAGTATCTGTAATAGTTAACTCCTTCAGGGAATTTCAAGAGATTACTATCAATGCTTTCCAGAAAGAGCAACCTGGACAACTTTGTTCTGATAATGGCAAGTGAATTTTAGTTGACTATGCAGCTTATACATTCTGAACAGACATGGTTAAGTGATGTGCTTATCTTCTTTGTATCTTTGGTTAACTGGGAAGATGATCTGTGGATTTTATTTGTCAACAGTCCAGGTTTAAATTTCCATTGTATACTTAGCATGTCATGTAGCAACTAGTGTTCAAGATCAATACCGAAAACTTGCAGAATTCAGAACTCACTTGTGATTTGACTCATCTGATATATTCTGGTCTTTCTTCACAAGGAAAATAACCTGTAAACTTATAACTAGACATGAACCGGTTAAATTCTTCCAAATTGTCTTGTAAATTTTCTTCTAGATCTTTGTTTACTATAGTTCCATGAAAGATACAATTTCTGAAGTCCTTCAGATGCATATGATTAATTTTGACCAAGGTTTGCAATATCATATCGTACTGCTCAGTATGCTCGATACGTACTAGTCTGATAGAGGACCAGTACACTCGGTACAGCTCAGTATCTTAGTGTACCATATGTCGGTACGCTCAGTACAGCTCGGTATGTACCATACCTAAATAGATACGTCGATACAGTATGAGATTGCGAACCTTGATTTTGACTATTAAAAGATCTTGAAAATTCCTAAGCTAAACTACTTTTGTTCTTTCACTGAACATATAATTATCAAATGTGCATAATAAGCCATGCATGCATTCATAATGAGGCTAAATAAAGTAAACTTATCCAGAACAAATAGGTTAATTATAGAGCTTATGTTTGTCTAATTGCCTGAAAAAGAATTGAAAATGGCAACGTAATTGACTTAAATGAAAATTCATTATTACCTCACCATTTGTTTGGGCCAACCTATGCATTTGGCTAAGTAGTTACGTGATGCTCCCAAGACATGTTTAAAGTAAGGATATAACAGTGTTACATTATGTTGCCAATGTTTTAAAACAAACATGAGTAAATACAACTAGCTGCCTTTTTATCTCATCTATATGGGAACAACTTTGTTGATTAACATAATTATCTTGTCCATATAAAATTGAAATGTAGAGATTGTAAGTCTTGTACCAATGCAGAAAATTTATCACTAGAGTCTGCTTTGATGTTTGGGCACTGATTAACCAGAAACATTTAGCTTATTATTTATTTATCTAAAGCTTGGTAGTACCTGCTCCCAAGGTTTGCCAACTAAACTGGGTTCACAAGTGTGCTTCTGTGATCAAACAACTGAACTACCAACACCTTTTACCAATTAGGCAAAAATATTTTGCTGACGTATTTGTAATACTATTAATCTGGTATGTAGATTTGTAAACCTTCAAACAGGCAAAATAGACTCTAAAACACAAAATTACTTGATATGCAAGGCTTTCTAAAAGGTCTTGAAGATAACATTACGTGCCTCAGCACTCAGATTCATGAGTTGGAAGCAGAGTACGAAAAAGAAAGACATAATCGTGATAAGGTCAGTTTTTTTTTCTTTTTCATTTTTTCTGTATTAATTCCCATGAAGAGAAGATTAAAAATGTGCATGCTACACTAATATGTGCTAATTACTCTGTCTGTTTTTCCTTGAAGTTCTAGATTGTTGAAAGATTTGTAATTTTCAGTACTTATGGAACCCCTATCTTCATTGCTGGAAAAATAATGGTAAATCAGCAAAAAAGACAATAGAGCATTATAAAGAAGGTAAAAAGGCTTTTATAAAGCAAAAATACCCTAATTTAATCATATTGGACTTTCACTAATCCTAAGTGATTTCCTAGCTTTTCTATCCTTTTCATAAAAAGCGTGCTCTTATGTGATCAATTCCTAGAGTGGACACTCAGTCTCCTTAGCTGGGCAGACTGAATATATAGGAACCGCAACCCCATCTGCTTAGTTTAAAAGGCCATTAGGAGGGCAACCAATCAACTTGCTTTGCTCCAAACAACAGACCAAGAATTTAGTTAACTACCAGGTGCCCATCTGCTTGCTGATTTTAAATTATCAGATTTTAAATAATATAGACCAACGGCAAAAAGCAAATATCGTGTTTGGCAAAAACAAACACAATATTAGCCCATGTAAATAAATAATATTAAGATAAGACCTAAGGGGCTTCAAGTGGACCTATATTTTGTGTTTGGGACCTTAAATATTGAACAAAATAATTAATTATTAGACTTGCATTTGAATTCTTTTTGTTATAATGATGATGATTAGTGAAATCCCCTTTTATATCATTTATACAGCCTCATAAAGCAGTTATATCCAAAGCTAGTAGCCCATCTCCTGTTTCAGATGTTTCCAAAACTAATGAGTCTGTTTCAGCGGTGACTGAAGTTCAAGTTGTACTAGAACAAATACTATACGGTCATAGATGAATCCAAATACATTTGAGCCAAATAAAAGTCCTTATCTATATCAAAATGGGTGAACATTGAGAAATTTCATTGTTGAATACTTCCATAACTTGACATTTAATTGTTATAAAGAAGACCAGGCATGATATGAAAAGATCAGTAGAGTGTATCTTCTGCTTTTCTTCTTTCCATATCTTTCTAGAGGACCTTTTGATACTCACAAATGTACAAGACATCTGGTATTCAACTCGAACATATAGATTGGACTCTGGTACTGCATGTTTTCTGTTTAGATCATGCACATGGTTGCTTCAAAAGAATTTGATGTTTCCTTGTGAAAAAAGGATGCTGATCTCCCTCCATTCATTCTTGCTATTAATGAGAATGATAACTTTCCTGTTTAACATATTTAGGCTTGGTTCATTTGTCTCATCATAGCCAGCAACAAACTTTCCTTTATGTTTCTAACATGTTTTTGTTGTAGGATTTATGATTAGACATGCTAGGGTATATTTTTTAACTAATTCAGATGCTTGAATAACCTGCGACATTATCATAAACCAGTATATCGTATTGCTATCTGGTCCTGATTAATGGTTTTACCTCAATACTTTTATTGTTCTCTTTTGGTTAGTTATCTGCTAAACTTTCATGGTTAGCAAGTGTTATAAATGAATAAATTTGCTAGATTAACTATTACTGACTTGCTTCTCATAGTTAAAATGCTATTAGTGTCATCTAATGAGCAAGACATGTTAGACTATACTTTCCTATGTCATCTTACGCTTTTCCTACTTCAAGAAATATCCAAGAGAAGTTTTCTCAGTATCTTGTCAACTCTCCAATGTTTTTCGACGAACGTAACGGAATTAATAACTGAATATGTGGTTCAAACATTATGATATATAAAATGTTTCTGGTGGTTTTATGGTCATTGCTTCTGCATATCGAGTCTGTCCATTTGCAGAGGATTTCTACATTTCTAGCTCATCTTTCATTTCGAATTGATTATGCTTGTTATGTCTGGGAGTCTGCTAAATTATATTTGAAACTTCTATAAACAAAGCTAGGATTTTAAATTACTAAACTTGGCCACAAAATTTTGTTCTAGGTGTCTGAAGGTCATGTAATACATGATAAATAATGGAAGTATTTATCTTATGTTTATTCTTGCAGATTTGTGAACAGCTTGCCCATGTTGAAAGGAGATGGTTTCTTGTGACGGCCATCATGGAAGAAACAAAGCGGCTGCAGGAATTAGCAGAATATCCTTCTTGGTTTTATGATTATGTTAACATGCACAGCAAGCGTATGCAGTATGTTGTATATACAACATGCAATAGTGCCACCTATCAACCTGATGATAACTCAACCATAGGAAGAGGAAGATGCCGCTACATATTTCAGAATGTTTCCCTAACTATAAAAAGCAGACATCTGAGTTGGAGAAGGTATATGCTTCTCTTGGGGAGGACTTGCAGAAGAAGTGCACATGTCCAGGCTGTGGATCAAACAACATCGAAACTGAAGCCACCTGAAGTATGTCTTATCCAGTATCTGCAATTCTAGATAAAAGACATAGGTAGACCATGAAGTCATTGGCAAATTTTGCAGCTTGCACGGCACATCTTTGAATCATCATGTTCCGTTTCTTATAAAAGTAGAAATTTTACCAACGATGCTACCTTAAACGGATGCAACTTAACTTAGAAGCAGCTTTTGTGCCAAAAGGATGCTATATGTTACATCTTGCTAATAGCAAATGTTGAGCATATAGAATCAAGATCATAAAAGAGCCTAGATTGGCTTGTACACAAAACCTTGCATATTACCAACTTTCTTTCTGTTTGTTGGACTGGTTTCCAAATATTTTCTGTACTTGACCTCACTAATCTGCAATTTTTGAATTTAATGTAGAATGGGATGGCTAATGATAAGGAGCATTACTGTTTTACAAGTAATAGGTGTTCCATTATAATATTTAATACTATTAGTTTGACCAAAGATACGTGTTGAAGGTAAGATTTAAGCTTAGGACCAATAAATTGTAAAGTTTTTATGCTAAGGTAGTTGATATTGTAATCTAATTTTTTTTTTATTTGAATAAATATTTTAGTCATGAACTATGCACTTTAAATATTTTAATTTTGTGATCACTTTAATATATATCTTCGAGCGAATTACCCAAAATAACTCCTATTTTTGAGTTTTTACCTAGCAGCATTTTTTATCAGGAATTTAATTGAGAGCACTCTTTATTTTCTAATTCTCACTTTTGCCAGCATGGGTTCAACCGACCTATTGCATGGTTTAAAGAGCCAACTATTTTTTATTGTGTCAGCCTTTGTCTCTTCATCTCCTGTATCGTCATTGTCGGCCTCACCGACGATCTTAACTTTTTCCTTTTAAGGATTTTGTCAATTAGGCTTTTGCATTAATGCATTATAGCATATACTGGAAAAATAGATGGTTTGACGAATAATATTTCTAGCAACACCGTCCACACCTGCAAAAAGTATCTAAATTAGCCTTCGCAAGAAGGATGGATTAATAAGTGTTAAGGCAGGCCATAAAGAAGAAATCACTCAAACACTAAAATTTACGTAAGAACAAAAGACATGCACATATTTTGTTCATGTTGTCTCGTCTTCATCATCCATGGCCATATCAGAACTTGTAAAGCAGGACAAGATCATCTCTGTTCAAACAGATGTGCAACTTCCAAAATAAAGCAAAATATTGTCTCACACTCGATCAATAAACTGGAAAAACCTTGGCTAATTAGCTGCAACTAATTTATGCTGTGACTAATCTATCTCTACCGTCAGCAGCAGTAGGCTTTTCCAAGACCATCAATTCTAATTATTTCTTGGAATTCACAACATTGAGGGTGTGAATCAGATGGGTGGCGGAAAGTGTAGATGTTGACAACTCTAGTGATGAGTAATACCGCTCCCATCTTTCTCTGTTCCATATCAAACAACGCGATACTACGAGCAGTAGTTTCTATCGGATCGTTGACAGTGACTGTTGCATCACTGAATATGTAATCTGTTATGAAAAAAAAAAAAAATTATGCCAAAACTAAAATCAAATGATATTAGATTTATTTAAGATACATACATTTAGATGTCATCTTAATAAGATTTCTTTATGATCCGTGAAAATATCGTTCTCCGGATCCGAATATGTCGATCTACAAAAGAGAAGTATAACATATCTAGAACTCCTTATTCTCTCTTTCTATCTTTTCGTAGGACGATTGAGATTAATGATTTTAAAAAAGAAGAGAGAACAGTCGTAATCTCTCAATTCTATTCCCCTCTATACCGTAATATATCATCATATCGTACCACCGTATCATACCGTATAAGATTTAGAGGAAGTTCTATCTATTTGTAGAAAAAAAACCAGAGGATCTATGATAGGTTATTAGGAGAGTTAATTCCATTAAGGATATCCTCACAAAATATTTTAATAATATAGATTTAAATTTAATATTAACTAATATTTATCATCGAAATTTAATTAATTTTATTATATATATCTTATCGAATTATATAGACGAACACATAATGTAGATACAATCTCTTCGGCAGAAATTGAAACGGAGCTGTTGCTACCGATCAACAAGAACTCTTCACAGCTTCCCAAGAAGGCTTATGGTTAGGATTAAACATCCAACGTTTGCACTTTGTTTTTTTTGGTCACAGATTACTCATGGTCTTCACCTTTTCGATCATCATCATACCATGACTACCTTCAACTGGTATCATCGTCCCGTCATCCTATGGGCCATCTCTCCTACCGCGAGGCTCTTCTTGTTCCTATTGTCGTATTTGTCCCATCAATGCCTCCAACCCTCCGCATGGCCACCACGTCCATCCGCAAGACCTCTTTGCCACCTCCCGTGGAGCACTCACCCAAGCACAAGTTTTATGAGGTAGCCATGGGTTAGAGGTGAGGCGGAAGTAGTTGTTATGGGTGATGAAAAATCCCTTGCGCTTCTTGCATCGACGGCTTCTTGGAGAGGACCAAATCCTAGGTCAGATGGGTCCCCAAGGGCACGTAGGTGCATGGGGAGGAGGAGATCATGAGAGAGAGAGAGAGAGAGAGATCTGTATTCAGCAGTTCTTTCAAATTAAGATCTGTATTCAGCAGTTCTTTCAAATTAGATGATGTAATTCTTTCAAATTGAGTTCGCTGCAGTAGCCTCATCAAATATCACCTGCCAATCAATCAACTAATTGTAATGATAACCACAACTCTTAAATTAAAATTTCATATAAGAGCAAAAGGCATCCCCCCCCCATGTTTGTTTCTCTATGTTGTTTTCCTCTTGAAGGAAAAGAAAGTTGCTTTCATCGTCTATGGCCATATCAAACTTGTAAAACAGATGTGCAACTTCATAAACAAAAAGCAAAACATTTTCCTGTACACAAAGAAGATCAAATCACAAGAAGTTGATATAGTCAATCGATAAACTGGAACCAGCGTACACATTTCAAAGATTTCAAACAATGACTGTGGCCTGTTCTTCAAAGACTATTGAGTAATAATGCATCAATCATATCTACAGTGTAGTAAGTAGTAGTAGTAGTAGTAGTAGTAGTAGTAGTAGTAGTAGTAGTAGGGGAGCTGTATGTCAAATAAGAAAGAGCAAGAAGTGCTGGTTTCTTTGGTTTACGAGATCGAGGGAGTGAACCAGATGGGTGGCAGCAAGTGTGGTTGTAATGGAGAGTTCGCCGGCGCCCACCTTCCCTGTTCCACATCATACACTACAATGCTGTGATTGAGTTCTTCCCTGCCATCGACTATGGTTCTCACCGGCGCCTCCGTAAAGTAGACGCAATCTCGTCGCTCACCTGGAGAATTCTCGGCAGAAAAAGATATGGAGTTGTTGATACCCACCAACAAGGAGGTATTCCCCAAGTTGTTCACAGCTTCCCAGCAAGGCTGACGGTGAGGATTGTACCTCCACACCATGATAGCCTTCCATCCGAGCGATTCATATGAAAGAAGTACTTGCCTCAAAATCAGGAACAGCTCCCCGGTGCTGGAGCACGCCAAGTATTTGCTATGAATGCTTGTGATACGGGAGAGAGGAGTGTGATAGTCGAAATGTGTCAAACCAAGTGACGGGCTCTCGGCGACCACCGTCACGGTGGGAGAAACTCCACTGAGGTCAAAAGCGAAGACTTCAGCTTCAAATGTTATGCAGTAGAATTTCCCATCATGGTACATGACATCCTCGTATGAACGATTCCGAGTCGATGTCGTCTGAAGAAGATTCCACCTGTCTCCGCCTGCTTTTGCGTAGGTGATTTCACCTCGGGGAATGCCATAGAGAGTCACTGCGGTGTAATTATGGGGTGTTGGATTTGCGGCGAAGATTACTTTTGTAACAGAATAATAGGAGAATTGGTTGAGAGGAGGATGGGCACAGCTCCCGTCGAGAAGCTCAAAGTTGGGTAGGGTGCGGTAGGAGGGGAGGCAGATTCGAGTCGCTCTTAGAGGATTTATGAGGCTGACATCCAGGTTCCTATATAAGACTGCTAGCCAACCAGCGTGAGAGCCTACATACTGCACGCCGTGGAGCTCCGGCAGAAGGGAGTAGGTGAAGGTGCGTTTGGCGGGGATAGATAAGAAGGTGCAGGTATCGCTGTTCCTGCCGACTAAGAGGAGCCATGGCGACGGGATGACAACGGGCAGGACAGCGGAACACCAATCCTTGCAAGTGGCACGAAAGCAGGCACGGTGAGGGATGGGAAGCTTTTCGCCAATCTTTGTGAGGAGATCCCGCGGGAGCAATCTCCACTCAGGGTGGCTGTCCATGGTGGTCTCCGCCTTTCTTCTTCTCTTCGTCTGCCTTTCGTGGCTAAAACAAAAAAAAGCAAACCGAGGACAGAGGAGTTGTTGAAGGTGGTGGAGGACCAACGTTGACGAGTTATATAGAACAGGTTGCGAAGACGGACACAAACTGGGAAGACGATTGATTCTGCGTAGGATAAGGATTCCGAATAGGAGACGACTGATAACAATCCGGACATTGTTCTAACCGATGGATGTTATTTAGGTGTGAGATAAATCCTTAATGTGATATATATATATATTTTTATACTTTATAATAAATATCATATAGTAGTAGCTTTGTATAGATTATGATATAAAAATATCTTTAAACTTTAAAAAATACATTCCAGTACGATTCATAATAAATTCATAACTATGATTTAATTTGTGTACCCATCCAGGTTTTGTAAAAGGCTTTATAGGCACCGCCGATCCCCAGCTACCTTTGCCATCTAACATTCAAAGCCTCTGCCCTTTGCTCACACACCACCTCCGTGGAATACGGTCATCTGGAGATGCAACCTATAAATGTCGACAACAACTTATCAAGCTTCTTTCAAACAGCAGGGAGTGAGAGAGAGAGAGAGAGAGATGGGAAGGAAGCCATGCTGCGTAAGGGAAGGGCTCAGGTCTGGAGCTTGGAGTGCTCAGGAAGACCACATACTTGTGTCCTACATCAAGGTTCATGGAGAAGGTAAATGGAGGAGCCTCCCCAGACGAGCAGGTGCACTCCATGCTAAATTGGGATACAATTGATGTGTTGCTTCCAACTAATAGCCTCTCGCTCGACGTGCACACAAAACAAGACACTCTTCTCTCTCTCTCTCTCTCTCTCATGAACACACACATTTGCCAGGGTTAAAGCGCTGTGGAAAGAGCTGCCGGCTGCGGTGGCTCAACTACCTGAGGCCCGGGATCAAGCGAGGCAACATATCCGATGACGAAGAAGAGCTCATCATCAGACTACACAAGCTCCTTGGAAACAGGTACCCTCCTCCTTACACGGCTGCTTCAACCTCCAAACATCCTAAAAAAAAAACCTTGTCGGGAAATGCAAATCGATGAAAGAAGAGAATTGCCATGTTTTCTCTTTTCCCAGGTGGTCTCTAATCGCAGGAAGGCTGCCAGGGAGAACAGACAATGAAATCAAGAACTACTGGAACACAACCCTAGGGAAGAAAGTCCATGGGAACGCATCCCAGACGAAGCCCATCCTGAATGGCTCCCCGGCCGATTCGACGACGGCGAGAATGGGAGCAGCTGGAGACGCAGTCGTCGTCCAAACCAAGGCCCAGAAGTGCACCAAGACGTTCTTCCACCAGGACCAAGGACTCCCGCCGGCTCCAATCGACCACCAACGTCATGAATCGACGACGGCCGAACCCACCAGCCCCTTCGGAGCTCCTCAAACTGATGTTTCTCTTGACGGCGTTTCGCTAATAGCAGGAGGAGAAGCCATGGCTGTCTGTTTTAGCATGTCTCCCAACAGCACGCTCTTGCTCGATACCCCGTCCATGGAAAACTGGATTGGGAGTGATTGTTTTCAGCCGGACATTGATTTCAGCTTCACTTCAGTAGCTTCCTTCTTTGAGACGGAGGAGTGGCTGAATTGGACCTAAAACCATTGCCTCTTGACAGTGTCTTAACTCACAAAGATTTGTCTCCAAAAATAACTCATCACAATATATATATATATATATCGGAATAAAAATAAAAAAAAACAAGATCAAGATGATAGATAGATAGATAGATAGATTGGACTTCATCTCTCTCTCTCTCTCTCTCAAGGTGACGAGTCCAACTCAGTACGACCATGGACTGAGTGAGTCACATCAGATACAATGGTCGGCCTTTTCCGTAACACACGTATGTGATCGCTTTTTTCTTAACATTCTTTTGTGATGTAAACCTACCGGTCCGGCCACCGATTCACAACCCGGACAAACACATCACAGTCCGATGGGGGTTGTCACATTGCCTCGAGCAGGACAACCATGGATTCTTAGGGATACGGCTTTTGGTAGTTTCCACCTTACTTATATTTTTCCAATCATCCATCCCATCCATCTTCGAACCCCACATACAATGGTGACGTTTTAGTTTTAGCTATAGCTATATATATATATATATATATATATATATATATATATATATATATATATATATATATATATATATATATATATGGTGGAGAATCAAATCGATCAAGAATCGACGATATCGATTAAGTTTTTTCAAAAAAAACAAAACAATTAAAATATCCTAATAAAATAAAATAAATATAACGAATCAAATTGAAATCATCAATTATTTGAACCAAAATCGAAAACCGCATATAATTGATCTCATTTTGGTTCCAAATTCAATCGATCGAAACCATCAATTCTCATTATAACCTTTTAATTTGGATGATTTTTAAAAACTAATTATAAATTATCTTTGATAATTAACTATTATTAGTATTTCAATCTTTATACCTTCAAAAGGTACATTTGAAATCACTATACTTACAAAAAAAAAAAAAGTGAAATATTTATCTTATTTCTCTAATAAATAAAACTCCTCTTTTTCTCTTGATTTTTAACTCCATAAAATTAACTGTGGGGATCTAGATGTTAAAGATAATTAATTATAAGAATGTTTAAAATAATTAATTATAAGAATAATTTTATTAAAAAAATATTTGAATATTAGAAAGAGAATAAACACTATGGTTGAGTAATAGATATTTACCTTTTGCATTGGTGGAAGCGCTCATCTACACTCCACTCTCAATCGTAGTATGCCTGTGATAATGGATCAGTAAGGATATAATTTGTATTTTTTATTGTGGTATCAACACTCCTTTTACCAAATATTGCCAAACTTAATAAGTGGATATTAATGACATCAATTTTTATTTGAGTCTTTTATGTCAAACATTAATGCCCCACGTTATATTAATCAAATATATCGATGGACAGAAATGGTTTATTGTAATCTATCAAAAGAAATATATTATGAGATCAATTTTTGTGGAAGCTTTAGATTTTTTATATATGAATCATAATTGATACATAGATTGTAACATGTATCATGGCGAGTACACCCCTAGCGTAATCTTTTGAAGGTCTTCACTCATACTTTTCGTTCACTTGATGCTATATCACTATAAAATTAGTATTCACATAGGACAATCAAAATCTAGCTCAATAATAATTATAATTAAATTCAGTTGTTAAATAATATAGTCAAGTTATTATTTTTTAATTTTTATGCAATTTTTTTCTCTAATATAGACAAGATATGAAGACGAGTTTTAATCTAATAGGTAGACTATATCATGTTTCTTATATATGAAGACGAGTTGTTTTTCTTGGCATCAGAAACAAATGAGAGCAGCTTCTGTTTTTTTTTTTTTTTTTTTTTTTTGTTGGCAAGTAAACATCAGATTTTAGCTGTATGAGAGCGAATTTTTGTGTCCTGAAGCTTCCACTAAAAATCATTATAGTGAATAATAATAGCCTGCAATTTATGTCCTCTTCTTCCAATACCATCTTAAGAATTAATTGGGTGTTCAATGATTCCAAAAGTTTAGATTAGTAAAGGAAAAAATTGTTATAACATTATAAAATAGATAGTCAATAACTATCTTTCTATATATATATGTTGTGACATCAGATTGGTTTAGTACAATGCTACATGAATTATAGACTTCAAGTTGTTAGTCCACGTGTGAGCATATGCTATTTATTATAATAAAATTTTTATTTTAATTATAAAAAAAGAAGAAGCTGCATGCGCAAGCATTAAGGATATCTATTGTTGACCAGATGGCCCAGATTCAACCCATAACGGGCTTTAGTGAAGTCCACAACTCAAAACCTCATTTATATTAACCTAAAACCTAGATTGACAGTAGACTAGGGTTGAGATTAAGAGAGCATCGACGGCTGAAAACATGGGAGAGAGGAAGAAGACTGCAGATTGACAGTAGAAGCCAGAAAACAAGAGATCCAGGAAAGAAAAGAAGACAAGGACAGGAAAAGAATATTCTCAATCATTCAAATCCCATGTTAGATCAGTTTGCAGTGGATTCTTACTGTGATCTCTTGGGAAGGTTTTGAATATTGTGCTTAGGATTATAGTCCTTATATCATTGTGATTCTCTTGTGGCTATTGCTTTGAGCTTGAGCAAGAAACCTTGAGATCTGTATATTCATTATTTTGATAGTGGATTTTCTCTGGCTTGTCCCGTGGTTTTTACCCTTCGAGTTGAAGGGGTTTTCTACGTAAATCTTGGTGTTCATCTGATTATGATTTCTGTTTGATTCCGCTGTGTGACGGTCTGCTAGTATTTGTTCATATACAAAGTTTATTCCTATTTTATTCCCATCAACTATTATTAGAGCAGGGTTTTGGTGGTATTTAATCTTTTGTATTTGAACATGGAGGCCGGTAATATTTCTCGCATAATTAGTTTAAACGGAAATAATTGGATGATATGGAAACCAAGAATGAAAGATCTCTTGTATTGCAAAGATTTGTATGAACCTTTGCAAGGAGATAGTGCAAAGCTCACATCTATGACATATGATGAGTGGAAGAGGTTAGATCGAAAAATAGTTGGCTTTATTTGACAATGGCTAGATGATAGTGTCTTTCACCATGTTTCTACTGAATGTTCTGCATACTCTCTTTGGAAAAAGTTAGAAGGTCTTTATGAAAGAAAAACGGCTGGCAACAAAGCTTTTCTGATCAGAAAACTTGTGAACTTAAAATATAAAGAGGGTACTTCTATTCCTGAGCATTTAAATGAAATACAAAGTATTACTAACCAGTTATCCTCTATGAAAATGTCTCTTGATGATGAGTTGGAGGCATTGTTACTTCTCAGTTCATTGCCAAAAAGTTGGGAGACACTAGTGATTTCTCTCAGTAATTCGGCACCAGATGGTATTGTCACCATGAGTCAAGTAACGAGCAGTTTGTTGAATGAGGAGTTAAGGAGAAAGAATTCAGCAACTTCTCAGATTGATTCACAAGCACTTGTCTCAGAGAACAGAGGAAGGTCAAAGTCAAAAGATAGAAGTGGTTCACGTGTGGATAGAAGCAAGTCAAGATCAAGGAAAGATATTGTTTGCTACAATTGTGGAGAGAAAGGACATTACAAGAATCAGTGCAAGCAACTTAAGAAGAACAAGAAAAGGGGGAAAGAAGTGGAGCATACAGAGTCAAAAGAGAATATCACTGCTACAGTACAAGGTAGTGATTATTTGATTTTGTCTACTTCTGATGATATTTTTTCTTGTGTGTGTCAGGATCTCGAGTGGATAATTGACACAGGTGCTTCTTATCATTCTACACCATAGAGGGAATTCTTTGCTACTTACAGGTCTAAAAATTTTGGTGTTGTCAAGATGGGCAACTATGGTACAACAAACATCATTGGCATGAGAGATATCCATATAAAGACCAACCTTGGTTGCAAGTTGGTACTTAAGGATGTGAGGCATGTGGTTGACTTAAAACTGAATTTAATTTCAGTTGGAAGGCTGGACGATGATGACTTTGATGTCAGATTTCATAGAGGGCAGTGGAAGCTCAGTAAGGGTTCTCTTATTGTAGCTAATGGGAAGAAATGTCATACATTGTATAGATTGCAGCCTAAAGCTTGTGGTGAGCAGTTGAATGCTACAGAGAAAGACTCCAGCATGGAGTTGTGACATAGGCGACTAGGACACATGAGCGAGAAGGGGCTGCAAGAACTTTCCCAAAGAGAGGTATTGTCATCCCTCTTGTATTAATTGTTTGGCTGGTAAACAACATAGAGTTTCCTTTGTTAGTCCTGCCTTATCTAGAAAAATGTATGTCTTGGACCGTGTCTATACAGATGTGTGTGGTCCTTTGATAACAAAAACTCCTGGTGGATCTATTAATGTTCCTAGTATCACTGGTGCACTTTATTTTGTTACTTTTATAGATGACTTTTTCAGAAAAGTTTGAGCCTATGCTTTGAAGACTAAAGATCAGGTTATTAATGTCTTAAAAGAGTTTCATACCAGAGTTGAAAGAGAGACAGAAAGACAATTGAAATATATAGGATCAGATAATGGTGGTGAGTACACAGGATTGTTTAATGATTATTGCAGGTCACATGACATCCAACATGAGTTGACAGTCCCTGGTATGCCTCAGCATAATGTAATTGCAGAGAGGATGAACTGCACCATCATGTAAAAGATTAGATGTATGCTTTCACAGGCCAAGCTACCCAAAAGATTTTGGGATAAGGCTTTGAGGACTGCAGTTGATGTAATCAACTTATCACCATGTACAGCTCTAGATGGTGATGTTGCAAAGCATGTATGGTCAGGGAAAGATGTCTCCTATAGGCATTTAAGAGTGTTTGGTTGTCGTGTATTTGCACATGTTCCAAACAATGAAAGGTCCAAGCTGGATGGTAAGACAAAAGAAGTGATTTATTGCTATGCAGGAATAGATGGATTCTCTACAGAAGAACCACATATGATTTGATGCAACTACTAGAAGGAAGTAAGGCCTTGAAGAACAAGTGGGTTTTCAGGTTGAAGACTCAAGAATATTATTCTCAACCAAAGTATAAAGCTAGATTGGTTGTGAAAGGCTTTGGTCAAAAGAAATGTATTGACTTTGAAGAAATTTGTTCTCCTGTTGTTAAAATGTCTTATATCCGTGTTGCTCTTGGTATTGCTGCTAACCTAGACTTGGAGATTGAACAGTTAGATGTGAAAACAGCTTTCCTTCATGGTGATTTGGAGGAGGAAATTTATATGAAGCAACCAGAAGGCTTCAAAGTCAAAGGTAAAGAAAATCTTGTCTGCAAGTTGAAGAAGAGCTTGTATGCGCTGAAGCAAGCTCTAAGACAGTGGTATAAAAAGTTTGATTCATTTATGATTGAAAATAAATATAAAAGAACAGCTTCATATCATTGTGTGTACATCAAACGGTTTAGTGAGGATTTTATTATTCTCTTACTTTAAGTTGATGATATGCTTATGCTCGAAAAAGATATGTCTATGATTGACAGGTTGAAGATGGACCTGAGTGAGTCTTTTGCAATGAACGACACGGGGCCAGCAAAGCAAATACTGGGCATGCAGATTTCTCGTGACAGAAGAAAGAGAAAGATTTGGTTATCACAGGAGAAATATATTGAGAAGGTATTGGATAGGTTCAGTATGAGTAATGCAAAGCCAGTTGGTTCTCCTTTTGCAGGTCACTTCAAGTTGTGCTCAGATCAGAGTCCGTCAAGTGATGAGGAGAAGGAGAAAATGCAAAAGGTTCCTTATGCTTCAGCAGTTGGAAGTTTAATATACGCAATGGTATGTACGAGGCCGAACATCGCATATGCAGTGGGTGTTACTAGTAGATTTCTTGCAAATCCAGGTAAAGAGCATTGGGCAGTAGTGAAGTGGATTTTTAGATATCTCAGAGGAAGTTCTAAAGTTTGTTTAAGCTTTGGAGGTGGACCACCTGTATTGACAGGTTACACAGATGCAGATATGGCAAGAGATATTGACATAAGGAAGTCCACGTCAGGTTTTGTACTTACTTTTGCAGGGGGAGCTGTGTCATGGCAGTCCAGATTATAAAGGTGTATTGCTCTCTCCACCACAGAGGCAGAATATATTGATGCTACAGAGGTTTGCAAAGAAATGTTATGGATGAAAGGATTCTTACAAAAATTGGGGCTGAAACAGAAAAACTATGTGGTGTATTGTGACAACTAGAGTGTCATCCATTTATGCAAGAACACAACATTTCATTCCAAATCAAAGCATATAAATGTCAGATATCATTGGATCAGAAATGTGCTTGAATAGAAGCAGTTATAGCTTCAGAAAATTCACACAAATGATAATAAGGCAGACATATTGACAAAGAATTTACCGAAAGAGAGACAGGAGATGTGCCGACAGTTGGTCGGCATGGCTTCACATTGAGGAGTCATGAGACAACCTCCCTTATGGGCTGAAGGGGGAGGTTGTTGGGCAGATGACCCAGATTCAGCCCATAATAGGCTTTAGTGAAACCCACGGCCCAAAACCTCACTTATATTAACCGAAAACCTAGATTATGTGGCTAGGGTTGAGATTAAGAGAGCAACGGCGATTGAAAACGTGGGAGAGAGAAAGAAGACTGCAGATTGATAGTAGATGCCAGAAAACAAGAGATCCAGGAAAGGGAAGAAGACAAGGGCAGGAAAAGAATATTCTCAATCATTTAAATCTCAGGTTAGATCAGTTTACAGTGGATTCTTACTGTGATCTCTTGAGAATGTTTTGGATATTGTGCTTAGGATTATAGTCCTTGTATCCTTGTGATTCTCTTGTGGTTGTTGCTTTATGCTTGGGCAAGAAACCTTGAGATCTGTATATTTATTATTTTGATAGTAGATTTTCTCTGGCTTGTCCCGTGATTTTTACTTTTCGAGTTGAAGGGGTTTTTCACGTAAATCTTGGTGTTCATCTGATTGTGATTTCTGTTTGATTCCGTTGTATATGACGATATGTTAGTATTTATTCATATACAAAGTTTATTCATATTTTATTCTCATCATCTATGGCCTAAAACACACAAGTAAAGTTTAATAGCATTTTATCAAACTTCTAAGAGCGTTATATTACCGGTCTTTACAAAAGGAATAAATAGGCTGGAATTCTTAAGTTGGTTGTAGTCGAAGTTGCAGGTTGAGCCATGAAAGTAAATTAATGAATCAGCATCAGATTTCGACCAATGTGAAAATAAAATTAATCGAATTCATTAATAGACAGAATGATATGAAGTTAAATGAATATGATTCAGAGTCATCAACAGATTAGTGGATTTTGCCAAGTTTTGTTGCAAAATGGAAGCAAGAGACTAATAATTTGGTTCCCATTCCAAGTCCAAATTGGAGTGGCTTCAATGTTGTTATCCGCTAAACACGCACCCATATATTTATCTTACAATTTAATATTAGATCTCATAGAAATCCAATCAAAACTCGGATCACTGAATCAATATTTGAGTCAAATCACAAGTTTAATGTATATATATATATATATATATATATATATATATATATATATATATATATATATATATATATATATCCTGTGCATCATGCTCCAGGCCAATGTGGGGTCTAGAAATGATTAATCTATATAATTTTATTTTTATATATTTAAATACACTATTTTAACGATTCAAATCCTACATTATACAATCAGAAACAAAAAATTACATGGGTTTTCCTTATATATATGTATATGATTTTTAAAAAATATTTAGTATTTTTTGAAAGACCCCTCTCTTTTGCTTTTTCTCAAACAATATACCCTTAATTAAAAAATTATTCGTCAAAAGTTTTTTCACTAATTTTTTTGGCTTTTTACCAGTTGAAATTGTTACAGTATTTTCATTTATCTCGTTTATATTTTTATTAATAATATTTATAAGTTTTTATTTGATATATTAAAAATATTAAAAATATTATTTAAAAACACCATAAGTGATATCATATTATTTTGTTTGGTTGTCATTACTCATAGATTATTACAATATCATATTTTTAAAATCGTAGTTAGTTTAGTTGATTTTAATAGTTTATTTAAATTATTTATAATATTTCTAATTATAATATTTTCTATAATAGTCAAGACAATTTGACAAGTCATAAATACTGTAATAAGTCAAAACAATGTAATAGGTAAAAGAAAATAAAAGGTAATTTAGATATTTTTAATTAGTAATACTGTTTGGAAAAAATAAAATGAGGGTATATATATATATATATCCTGTCGCTTTAGGTTTTTAATTCACTGCAACCGTAAGAATCACGACCCCGATAAACTCCGTGTTCGGTTATCCTCCATATCTCAGCCTCTTCTCGAACCCTAAATTATCGATTTCTAAGCTCTCTAATCCCTGAATTCCCAGCTCTTGCCCATATTATTTGGTTTCTCTTCGCCGATTGGAGCTGTGAGGATCAGATCCAGCCTTCCATCTCCATTATCGGCTCGTCAGGCTGGAGTTGGACGCGGGGGATGGCCGCGCGGTTGACGGCGAACGCGATCGCGGCGGTGAACGGTGGCAATCTCGACCTGAAGCCGATAGTGCAGGTTCTGGATCTGAAGCTGATAGCGGAGCCGCAGGAGCGGTACCGGGCAGTGGTGTCCGACGGCTCCGCGGCGCAGCAAGCGCTATTGGCTATCAAATTAACCGAGGCCGCAAAGAGCGGCGCGGTGAGGAGTGGGTCCGTCGTCCAATTGCTTGAGTACGTTTGCAGCACCATCAAGAACCAGAGGTTTGTCTATCGATCGCTTCTTTGATTCTCCCTTTCTCTTTGATGATAATAGAGATTTTGAATTGCACTGAAAATAACTTTAAAATATATTCTTTTATTGTAAATATATATATATATCTGTCCTTTGAGCAATTTGGAGAAAGTATGCATGATGTGGAAATATTGATAATAGTTAAGATGAATCATTTTTTTGGTTAATCTTCAAAATGAAGCAGAAATTGTATCTTCCTTTCCTCCATAATTCTGATGTTTCCTTAATTAGAACTCATTAGTAGAAAAAGATCCGTGTAGCCAACCCCATATAGTTGGGAGATATACATGATGTATCTTTTCTGAGAATTTCATATGTTTAAATATGCCTTTTCAGATTTTTTTTTTACTAATAATGGATCCTGTCATGACACAGGATCATCGTCATTTTGGACATGAAGATTATAATTAGAGATTGTGAGACTATTGGGAATTGCAAACTACATCCACACTTTGCATCAGAGACTCTTGACTTATCATCTAGTAGCAATTTTGGGAATTCAAAAGTTCAGTCACTCGTCCCAGCTGCAAAACTTGTTTCCAGCTCAGCAATGAACTCTGGCAACAAAGTCCAGAACTTCAATGTGCAGTCCGTCTATCGACCTCCATCCAATTACAAGAGCTATGGGGCAATCATGAAAAATGAAGCACCTGCTAGGGTAATTCCAATATCTGCTCTAAATCCTTATCAGGGTCGATGGACCATCAAAGCAAGAGTGACAGCCAAAGGAGACATCCGGCGATATAATAATGCTAAGGGAGATGGCAAAGTTTTCTCCTTTGATCTCCTTGATTCAGATGGAGGAGAGATACGTGCAACTTGTTTCAACGCTGTTGTTGACCGGTTCTATGAAGCTGTGGAGGTTGGAAAGATTTACCTACTTTCAAAGGGAAGCTTAAAACCTGCACAGAAGAACTTTAACCACCTCAACAATCAATGGGAAATATTTTTAGAGTCAACAACAACTTTGGAGTGTTGTCCAGATGAAGACAGCTCTATTCCAACACAACATTTTAATTTCAGACAAATCATTGATATAGAGAATGCAGAGAACAATTCAATCATTGATATTATTGGGATTGTTGAATCTATTAACCCTTCAGTAACGATACTGAGGAAGAATGGTATGGAAACACAAAGAAGAATTCTTAATTTGAAGGATGTGTCTGGTCGAAGTGTTGAGCTAACTCTATGGGGAGACTTCTGCAACAGAGAAGGTAGACAACTACAGGAGAAGCTTAATTCTGGTTTATTCCCTGCATTAGCTGTGAAGGCAGGAAAGGTTAGTGACTTCAGTGGTAAGTCAGTTGGCACAATTTCTTCGACCCAACTATTTATAGATCCTGATCTTCCCGAGACTTGTATCTTGAGAGAATGGTTTGATGGAGGAGGAAAGGATGCTTCCAGCCACTCCATATCTAAAGATATGATGCCTGGGCTTGCTTTAAATGATAACCGGAAGACCGTGTCACAGATCAAAGATGAGGGTCTTGGAAGGGGGAATAAGCCTGATTGGGTGACTGTCAAAGCCACCATCTCATTCATCAAGACAGATAATTTCTGTTACACAGCTTGTCCTTTACTAATTGGTGATAGGCCATGTAATAAGAAGGTGACAAAGCTTGCTAGTGGGAACTGGTGCTGTGATAGATGTTCTAAAGAATTTGAAGAATGTGATTATCGGTATCTTCTTCAGGCACAAGTGCAGGACCATACAGGAGTGACTTGGGTGACAGCCTTCCAGGAGTCTGGAGAGGAGATCATTGGTTGCTCCGCAAAGGAGCTCTATCAGCTAAAACACCAAGAGCATGATGATAAAAAGTTTGGAGACATCATTCGGCGTTGCCTCTTTGAGCAGTATCTATTTAGGCTCAAAATCAAGGAAGAACACTATGGTGAAGAGCAGCGAGTGAAATTAACTGTTGTGAAGGCAGACAAAGTTAATCCTTCCATGGAGAGCAAATACCTGCTTGACTTGATTGGAAAGCTCTGTACATAATTGTTACTGGATTCTCGTATCTTTCTAGTGCACACAGTCTAAATACAATCACCCTTTTACTTTTAACTTAAAAAGTTATCACTGCCAGAATCTGGGCCAAGCTTTATCATGCTTCAGTTGCAGAGGACCAAGGATATTTTTATTGGTGCTGAGGTCTTAGTTTATCAATTCATCATTCAGAATTGATGGTTCTGGTTTCTCAACCTGGTTATTTACATTAGTCGGGAGTGATCTTCAACTTGCTGAGTTCTTTGCGGATATTTCTTGATCAGGTAGATGTACCATTCTGAGCAAAGACCTGTTCCCTGTTATATATAGATTTCCATTGTAGCTGAGAATTTTTGATAAACATGATCCATTCTGGATCTTGAAAGCTTGTGTGTTCTTTTCACAAAAGTTGGTGTTGTATTTGCGGTATAATTATGGAGCAGGTGGGTTAGTTGGATTGATTTATTAATGCAGTTTTCATGACTTGTATTGTTTCTTCTGATAGTATTACCATTTCTTTGAAGTCAATTGGAGAAATTGAAAACCATTTGCATCTCATACATACCATTTGCATCTAATTAATGTTGCTAATGATGCCGAATGCATGAAAAGGTTCAGACCAATTTACTTCTCTGATGAAAAGGTTCACTAGTCCACTGGTTTGGTTTTTACTTCATGATAAAATTTATGCAGTGATTAAACCTTGGACTAACTATTTCACAAATTTAATAAAAAAACATTGCTCTTGAGACCTTTTAGTGTCATAATTTTTTTCCAGTACCAATACTTCCTCCATACATGTGGTATTTATTAACTGCCTTTCTTTTTTTTTGTTGATGTCATTATGTTTTTTGTTTTCTTGAAACTATAACTGTGATGATACTTCTCTCTCCAACGACACTTAGTTTGCCCACTATTGAATGAACTTGGGTATCTTCTAATTTACTTACTGCAATAACTTTTCTTGTGTTAATTAATATATATATATGTCTGGCTTGGAGAAAACACTCCTGTCATGTGTAATTTAATATTGACTGAGACCTGTTTCATGTTTCAAAGGTCTGTCTATTCCACACTATATTTCTTTTACATACATGCAGAAAGGTTGTTTTCGCTAAATTAGCAAATGGAAAATTGATCCTCTTGTACCAGCAATTCAAGGGTTTCTTGATACTACTACCATACTGACATGGATTAAAAATTGGAATTTGTTGTTAGTTAAACAGAGAAATACTGTTTATTAGCAAAAGAAAGCAGGGTCGTATTTTTGATCAGAAAGAAAAATGCCTTGGAAATTGGACATGGCAACAACTACTTAAACTTGTCTATGATCTTCCTAAGAGCCAAGTTGATAGCTGCAAAGGAGGGTCTAGCTGAAGCATCACCATTCCAAGAACAGCATATAAGCTCTGTGCATCCATGATCATGCTCCGGCAGCTTTGGCCGAAGCCTGCCTTCACTCACCTCGAGCGCAATCTGCCACGAAGAAAATGTACAGACTAGACCACTGGATCTCAGTCATTTCATGGAGATTAGAGCACATATTTGGAAGGAATCATTAACATACATATACCGTTCCAAGGACCGGAGCAGGTAAAATGAATCGTACCTTAGCGGGACCAAAGGTCGTCTCCATGTAGGGATGCTCACCGGTGATCAGCTCATTCAGTATGATGCCAAAACTATAAACATCGCATTTCTCCGTGTAAGGTTCACAACGGATCACCTCAGGAGCCATATACACGTAAGTCCCTAAAACGCAACACAGCGATCGATCAATCACCAGTACTGGTGTGCTGTGACATGACAGTCATGATCTCGTCGGTCTTACCCATTTCGCCGGTGAGAGCTTGCTCTCCGTCAGCTAGAAGCCGAGCGTGTCCAAAATCCGTGACTCGAGCGTGCGTAGCAGCGTCCAAGAGTATGTTGCTTGGCTTGAGATCCCTGTGGATGACCCTGGGCTTCTGTTGGTGAAGATACTGCAGCGCCATGGCGACCTCCAGTCCCTTCTGCATCCTTTCCGCCAGAGGAGGAAGAGGCACAGACCGTGCTCTTCGCCTCTCCTTGTGCCCATGCAGCCATTCCGCTAACGTCTTCCCACTCAACAGCTCCGTCACCAGCCATCCTTTTTGTGGCGTGTGGAAGCATGCGCCCAGGAGACGCAGCACGTAGGGATGGCGTTGGCGTGATAGAGTGTGGAGTTCTTGGGCGAACCAGGCTTCTCCGCTTCCGTCGGGATGGAAGACGCTGGGGTGAATCCATTTGATGGCAACACCGAGCCCTCTCCATGTCCCTCCGTATATATCGGCGCTACTTCCTCTACCGATTTGTTCATGCAACTCTATCTGCTAGTGAACATGAACAAAGTCTATGAACAAAAAAAAATTGCCATAACAATGCGCGTCTTAATTGGTATTTGACATTAATATCTTATTACAAGACGTCATTAATGTTCAAGCATATGAACAAAGAATGACTTAAGTACCGTCATTATTAATGTTACTCGTGCACCTTAAATATCAAACTTATGATAAATCTAGATGTTAGACTTGGATTGATTCGGGATTTGTGAGAGAGCTTAGTTTAGGGATGAGTTAGGCCTGCGTGTGGGTGGGTATCATCTTTGATTGTTGCCACTAAGTTGTGATGGATTTGGAGGGTGTGGAATGAGGCGCTATGCAACAACTCAAAAGAGTATCTATCTATTTCAAACATTTTTCACCTAGTTGTAGGATCAATTTTAATTTATCATAGGGCTAAAGTGCTTGATGACATTATGAGAGAGGTTTCCTTAGCAAATTAGTTGATCCCCTATATAGCTCATTATTCAGCTATATAGGGGAATAATTGGGTATATAGCTCATTATTCAGCTGATTTTAATAAATTTCATAACCTAAACTCTTTTAACATAGACTTTTTAATGGCTATGGCTTAAAAAGAGACCATGAGCATGGTTGATAAAAAGGGAATACTAACAACAGTTGAGGACATAAAAATAATAGAAATATAAAATGAAAGGAGATAATAACAATATAAAAGTTGTTGTCAATCATTCAAGTAATATTCTCACCTTAGGCTAGATCAGATTTTCTTATTATGATCACTTGAGGAGATTTTGAATATTATGCATAGTGACATAATCTTTATATCTCTGTCATTCTCTTATGATTGTTGCTTGCATTTTGGACAAAAGACTTTAAGATTTGTATGTTCATTATTTTTATAGTAGATTTTTTCTAGTTTGTCCTATGATTTTTACCCTTCATTTTGGAGGTATTTTCCATGTAAATCATAGTATTCCATTTGATTATAATTTTTATTTAATTTCACTACATGTTACGGTCTACTAGTATTTGTTCATATACGAAGTTCTTTTTTATCCTATCAACTGATATTAGAATAGATTTTGGTGGTATTTAATATTTGTATTCGAACATGGAGGTCGGTAGTACTTCGTATGATTAGCTTAAATGAAAATAATTGGATGATATGAAAACCAAAAATAAAAGATTTCTTGTATTACAATGATTTATATGAACCTTTACAAGGGGATAGTTCAAAGCTTGCGACTGTGACAAATGATGAGTGGAAGAGGTTTGATCAAAAATAGTCAGGTTAATTTGACAATGGCTCGATGACAATGTATTTCACTATGTTTCTATTGAAAGTTCTACATACTTTCTTTGAAAAAAGTTGAAATATCTCTATAAAAGAAAAACAACTAGCAACAAGGATTTCTTTATGAACTTGAAATATAAAGTGGATATTTCTATTGTTTAGCATTTGAATGAAATGCATAGTATCATTAATCAGTTATCCTCTATAAAAATATTTGTTGATGATAAATTACATAGATTATTACTTTTCAGTTCATTACTAGAAAGTTGGGAGACACTAGTAATTTCTCTCAGTAATTCAGCACCAGATGTGTTGTCACCATGAGCCAAGTAACAAGCAATTTGTTGAATGAGGAGTTGAGGAGAAATAATTCAACAACATCTCATATTGATTTACAAGCATTTGTCTTAGAGAATAAAAGAAACTTAAAGTCTAAGGATATAATTAGTTCACGTATAAGTAGAAACAAGTAAATATCAATAAAAGATATTATTTACTATAATTATAGTAATAAAGGATATTTTAAGAATCAATACAATCAACCTAAGAACAAGAAAAAGAGAAAAAAAAAATGAAGCCTATATAGTCAAAAAAAAAGAATACAACCATTATAATGTAATATAATAATTATTTGATTTTATCTACTTGTGATGATATTTTTTAATTATGTGTGTCGAGATCTCGAGTGGATGAGGAGCTTATAATACTACACTGAACATAGATTTCTTTGTTATCTATATTATTGAAAATTTTGTTATTGTTAAGAAAAAGATAAGCTGGATCAATCTTTGTTGAATGCAGGTTTTTGGGGGAGGGGGAGGTACTGCTATGATTGTTCTGATGGGATTGCAAGTGGTGATCTCAAATGGCTTCCTACGAATCGAAGTGGAATCAGATCCGTAAGCACTTATTAATGTGTTGCTGCACAAAAATACAGCCCTATCGACAAGCGTTATTCTTCATATATATATATGTACTAATAGAATGCTTTGATGTATATAGAGATATAAGTAAATTGACCAATTGGTTAGCCAAATATACTAAAGTCTCACCGTCATCATCTTTTTTTAAGAGAAGAGTGACCTTCTCGATTGGAATTTTTGTCTCATGTTAAGGGTGTCCTTTGTAATAGTTTGATATCTAGTTAATCAGATTATTACTTTTCAAAAAAAAAATTTATATTTTTCTTAGCTTGTAGCTTATTAATATTTCAACTTAAGTTTCACAATCTTATACTATACCAATATATCAATTAGTCATCGTAATACATGATACACTAAGACATCAAGTTATACCGAATGTATCATTACTCTATCGAATCGATAAGTATCGAACATATCAAACAATATAATATGATATTGAAACCTTGATTCAACTATTGAAGACAGTATCCAATTGCTTGGAATTATACATCCTAAGCATAAGCATAAAAATGCCACGGATATGCAAACCGGACAATAAGTATTTCAAAACTCATTTATAATTAGTGTAGGTCGATCGTTTAAGGTCGCATTCATTACAACTACAAAGTAAAAAAAAAAAAATTGTGAGCTTTAATTCCTGAAGAAAAATAGTTTTGGTGCAAGCAGAGGAGACGACGGCGCTTACCTCCTCCGGTTCAATGTACCAACCATTCAGCTTTGCTTGATCCATCATGGCGGCCAAACTCGGCATCGCATCCACTGCCTGTAAGCTTGGCTGCTGATGGTCGGTTTGTGTGGGGAGAGTGCGTTCTTGGCCGTCGGATATGTGGTGCAAGAATCCATTCTCCTTTGCCACCTCCAAGCAGTACCTGAGATAAACCTGCGTCCTCTCAAGCCGGGCTTTGTAGGTCTCCTTGATCTCTTTCTGTCGTCGAACCTCCTCTTTCAGCTCATTAATCTTGCCCAGAAATAGGAAAGTATATAACAACCATTTTATTTTGGTGCAATATAGACGTACACAAACATAATTGTGGATGTCGGATAATACCTTCATATCGAGTCTTGGCATGCTTGTGTGCTGAGACGCCGAGAGCACAGGAAAGAAACCGGCGAGGCTACTGCAGCAGCCGCGACGTTGCTGATCACCTTGCTCAGAACTCATACCTTTCTGTTCCTCGAAACGGAAGCAAAGCGAAGGAAGGAGGAGACGTATTCGTTGGACGATAGATAATGCTTGCTTGCTTGCGTACAGACCATAGCAACCAAACGAGTACATCGATTGATCCCAGGGACCGAGTGGATACAGGCTATTCTACTCCAAGGGGACGATGACAATGTGCCAAAGCAACTCATCGTAGAATAATAGCCAGGTTTTGGTTCTGTACAATACGTTGGCTTCATCGGACGGATGTTCCTATGTCGAAGCTCTTCTCCTCACAACTGCTACTGGTTGTCTTCATTCGTAGTCTAGTCTTGGATGATCATGACAGATAGAGCTACAAAAATAACTGGATTGGTGTCCAGATTTAAGGTGATAGGGAGCAGAGCCTTCGGCATGCATCGAAGAGGACTTGAAATTGAGGACGCAAAGTATACTTTTGTGGGTCTAACGGGATAGATGTTGGTCTCCTATGATCTGGTCGAATGCCTACACATTCCAACATCTTGTGTTTGATGTCCACAATTTGTTTTGCTTAAGAGGAAGAACGGGTTGGGTTTGCTAACCACATCATTTGAGCTTTTTATTGTTTTTATTATTAAATATCTTACATTTTCAATGGCGTTTAAGTCTTTTACATTTTCAGGATGGAAGAGAAAATTTTTACTATATTTGTTATTCATTAGTGCCCCCCATCATATCATATCGGCTTCATCTTTATAAATCATTTTTTATTTTTTTTTTAAAAATATCAAACTTATGATAGGATTAGCCGATCAATCGATCTCAATCAATGACTAAACATGAGTCAAATCATCGTCTTGTCTAATTCTTGATAATAATGAATTTGTGTTATAATAATCGATCTTGAGATGATCGCAAATGACCTCCATCAAGACTTAACTGCTCCAACACATATCTATCGTAATCATGAAGCTTTCAATATGTTGTCCAGTATTTTAGCATATCATTTGATCATCCGTCACTTTGTTGGAACCTTCAGCACTTCGTCCTTTTCTTTGGAGTATCGCCCGATCTATCGATATTTTGACTTTCCACAATATCTGATCTTTTGGTGCAATCCTTTCGTCATAATGGCTGAACTCATGATACGAAGTCTATCATTTGGCACATCAACCAATCCTTCAGCCCGACATCTAATCTCTAGCATGATACTTTCTAGCCCAACATATGATTCTCCTACCTCGACAATTTACTATGTGATGGTTCGTATATGTGATCAAAGTTTTTCATACATCACTTATCTTCAAAAGTTTATTAGTCCATAAACTCATCAATTGATTTCATCGTCAAAATTCGGGATTCAACCAGCTTTCCCATTTTTATGATGGCAACCAATTGATAATTGAGTTTTAATTGAACTCCCTCTATGTATATGTCATTATGAAAGATTATAATGAACTTGGATTCGATTATATATCATTTTAAATATATGTATTGAATTCAAGTTGAAAGAAATTTGATTTTGTCGATATTATGATTCAATCATTCAAACTAAAAAATCTACCAAGTTTCAAAATTTATAATCATTTTAAGTTTTAAATTTTGATAATTATAAATATGTCATATAAGTTAACCATTTGCATAATAAAGAATCATAAGTAAGATATCATAATTCTACGAGTTGGTTAACAAAAAAATATACTTCTCCCCTTTTGTTAAAAAATATATTTTCCCCCTTTATTAATGAAAGACATGAGCTATTATTTCTCCCCGTTTGTCATCATGTAAAAAAGAGAAGGATATCATGCTATTATTGTGATACTTATCTTCCTTTATTTATATCAATGTTCAGTTCCAATTGTGAAACTAATTTGATATCATAATATGAAGAATATTGATATCGAGAATAAGTCCAAGTTATGACAAATTAATTTATGATGGGGTATACAAGTTATGAATACAAAAGAGTCATATGAAATAAATCTTACATCATAACTATCGAAAAGGCAAGTGAAAAATAATAATCCATTTGGATAAATCTTCTCTTTAGTAAAAATAAATAATTATATGAGAAGAATTAGTAGAATATATTGATTCATTCATTTGAAAGATTTAACGTGCCTAATTCTCTTCTAATAAAATTAAATTATTCCTCATTCAGTGGTTTAATAAAAATATCTATTAATTAATATTTTGTGTCAATGAAATCTAAATATATATAACATGATTCATAATAAAATGATGTCTAATATTAATATACTTAGTCATAGAGTATTGAATATGATTCTTTGTTAAACAAATTGTACTAGTATTATCATATTTTATAGGGATGTTTTTTAAGAAAAGTCTATAATCTTTCAAAGCATTTTTCATCCAAATTACATGTGTATAATATGCACCTGCTACAACAAATTCAGCTTGGGTTATGGATAAAGCAATAGAGCTTTATTTTTTAGAAAATAAAAAAACAAGTGCATGACCTAAAAATTGACAAGTTCTCAAGGTACTTTTTCTATCTATTCTACATCATATAAAGTCAACATTAGCATAAGCAATCAAATCAATATTTTCAGATTTTGGTTATCATAATCCTATATTATGAGTTCCTTTTAAGTATCTAAAAATTATTTTAATTATTGTATAATAGTATTTTAGGATTGGACTAAAATCTTTCATAAAGCCAAACACTAGTAAGATATAATAAACTATCTATCATACCTCTATAAGTCTTTTGATTAAAGTATTTACCTTCATTATCCATATCTAATTTAGTAGAACTATTCATTAGTGTGTTAATAGCCTTAGCACTATCTATGTGAAATCGTTTTAATAGATTCAAAATATACTTAGTTTGACTAATAAAAATTTATTATTTAGTTGCTTAATTTGTAATCCTAAGAAAATATCAATACACTCAATATCTAATTTAGTAAAAATGCTCATCGGTGTGACTTAGCACTATCCATGTGAAGCCATTTTAATAGATTCAAAATGTACTTAGTTTGACTAATAAAAATTTCATCATTTAGTTACTTAATTTGCAATCATAAGAAAAATATCAATGCACCCATCAAACTCATTTCAAGTTATTAGCTCATTATCTTAATAAATGATTCACATAAAGACTTATTTGTAAAATCAAAAATAATATCATCAATGTAAATTTGAATAATAAAAAATATTTTTAAAATATTTAATAAATAATGTAGTATCGACCTTGTCTTTCAAAAATTTATTTTAAATAAGAAAGAAGCTAAGCCTCTCAACTCTAGGGGCTTGCTTTAACCCATAAAGAGCCTTAGATAATTTATAAATATGGTTTGTAAAAAAAATCATTTTCAAATCCGAGTGGTTACTTATCATAAACTTCTTCAAAAATAAAACTATTAAGAAATATAATTTTAACATCTATTTAAAATAATTTAAAATTTTTAAAATATGCATAGACAGGAAGTATGCTTATGGCTTTAAGTCTTATTATAGGAGCAAAAGTTTCTTCATAATCTATACATTCTTTTTTGTTGAAACCTTTTACCACTAATCTAATCTTATTTTGAACCACGAGACCTTGCTTATCTTATTTTTTCATAAAAACTCATTTATTATCAATCACAAGATGATCACTCGGCTTAAGAACAAGCATCTAAACCTTATTTTTCTTAAAATAATTTAATTCTTCATGCATTATCAGGATGCATGAGTAATCTTTGAGAGCATCAATGCATTTAGGTTCAATTTAAAATAAAAAATAGTATTTGTATAAATATTTTTAAATAAAAAATAAGTTTGAATACCTTTTGATGTATCTCTAATAATTAGCTCAGATATGCATATACATACTTTCATTCCTTAGATAAGGTTTTCTTAGAAGTAGATGTATCTAAGTTGCTTTGAACAGGAGAATTCTCATTCAAATTTAATATATCAAATTTAAAATCATCATCAAAATTATTTTTCTTAACTTTGGGATACTCATTAAAAATAACATGGATAGATTCCTCAATAATTAAAGTTTTTTTATTGAACACTCTTAAGCTTTTAAAACAGAGGAATATCCATAAAAATAATAGCATCGATTTTGTATCTAATTTTTCTAAGGCATGGTTAGGACCCTATCTAAGTCGAGTCCTAGTCGATTAAGTTGAGTCAATAGATTAGTCTTGGCCAATCTAGCTCTGCCACTAGGTCGGCTAGGAGGAGATTTGAGTTTAGTGTAATAAATCAGCCAAAATCCTAGTATGATTAGGATTCAGCTGAACTGGAGTCTGATTAGAAGTCGAAGTTGGATGCGAGTCAGAGTCAAATGAGTCATGAGGGTAATAAACTCTAATCTAGCCGCTACCCCTAGTAAAGAATTGGTTAGCTAGGTGTTATAGAGGAGTCCTTATGGGATGACAGTCTCCTAGCCACCTCCGCCTCTTAAGAGAGGTCGGCTAGGGTAAGTGAGAGAGAGTCTCACTTAGCTTGGACTCTCTTTAGGGTGGAATAAGAATAAAATTAGGAGTTAGAGACCCCTATAACCACCGTCCTTATCATGGTTAGAAGTTGGCTAGGGGTTAGGAGTTGAGGGGAAGAGGAGTCTTGATTTAGTAGGAGTCTTAGTTTACTTGGAGTATGAGTTAGTTCTTAGAGTTGGAGTTGAAGTTATTAGAAGTAAGAGTCTTGAAGTATGAGTCATATTATGAGTTAGGGTTTAGAAGCCCTATAAATAGCTTATATTATCCCCTCTTTTAATCGTCAATAGATTAATTATTTTTCAGCTATTGTGCAGAAAACCAAGGAGGGAGGAACCCCTATAGAGTTCCATGGAAGCCAATCCCCTATGGAGATCACCCTAATTTTAGAATCCACAAGGGTTCTATCGGGCATCATTTTTCATTTAAATTAATATATTTATAATAAAAAAATTTAAAATATAAAATATTTGGTCTTTTATTGTTTCTCAATTTATAAGGAGTTTTATATAGTTGAGGTCTTATAAAAATCCTATTTATGATATTGCATGATGTATTAACTACTTCGGCCTAAAAGTATTCGGGTAGACTATGTTTAGTAAGCATGATTCTTGCTATCTCTTATAAACTCATATTCTTTATCTCAATAACTCCATTTTGTTATGAATTTATTAGAGTAGAGAAATTATGGTTCTATCTATTCAATCATAATATTTTTGAAAATCATAATTTTTAAATTCACCATCATAATCATTACGAATAGAGGAAATCATACGATATTTTTTTATTTTAAACTTGTTTACAAAATTTGATAAAATATTAAAAATATTTATCTTTATGTGTTAAGAAGTATATTCAAGTATATCTACTGTATTCATCAACAATCACAAAAGCATATTTACTGCCTCTTAGACTTGTGATACCATTTGATCCAAATAAATCTATATGAATTAATTGTAATGGTTTAGAGATACTCACTTGATTTTTAGATTTTTAGGTTTAAAGCTACTCTTTATTTATTTTCCTGAATAGCATGCTTCACAAATTTTATCTTTAACAAATTTAATTTTAGTCATTCATCCTACAAGTTCTTAGTTCCAAGAGTTCAATTTTATACTTTCATATCCTAATCTATTATACCAAAGCTATGCATCATCGATTAAAATCAAAAAATAAGTTTCATCATGAAAATCATCAAGATTAATATTATAAACATTATCATTCCTTAAATAAATCATAGATTTATTCTTATTTGGTATTTCTATGATGAAAACATTATATTCAAATTTAATATTATATCTATTATCACATAATTGACTAATGTATAATTAGTTCTATTTTAAACATTCTACTAAAAGAATATCTTTAATTAGAATATTTGATTTATTACCAATATTTTCAATGTCGATTAATTTTTCTTTGTTGTTGCCTCTAAAGGTGATATACCCTCTATCTCAGTTAGTGAGCTACGGTCATATGCCTTAAACATCGATTATTAAGATATCATCTTTGCTCCTAGTTCTTATTTGGAGATATACTTACAAGAAAAATACATTTACTTTAAGTACACATTTAACTATGTGTCCTTTATGGTTACATATTTTTGTATTAATTTTTGACATCAAATCATTTATTATTCATTTAGGAATCTAAACTAATTTATAGAAACTATATTTTTTTAAGAAAGCATGTATAAGCATGGTGACCAAATCTTTCACAAAAATTATATTTTACTTTTGGAGGAATATATAGTTTGGGTCCTTTTACAAATTTAGTTAGCTTTTTATGTATACTATTATATGTAAAACCAATATCTTCCTTTTTAAATCTACGTTAGCAAGAATTATATTTACTAATTTATTTTTAATCTTAAATTTTTCTAAAGTTATTATAATAAGATATTTTTCTTTTTAAGTGAAACTATCAATTCATATTTAGTGCAAGATGTTAACATACAATTATCATACCTATTTTTAATTTATCAAATTCATTAGAGAGATATACATTATTCTTTTTTAGCAATTTATATTCTTTACTAATTTTTTTAAGGTCATCATATAAATCATAAAATATATCAAATAATTTATCATAAGATAAAGATATTTTAAGAGAGTCAAATACCTCATTATTGAAGGCCATCAAAGCATAGTTTGCCACTTTATCTTCATTAATTTGTCTTTTGTCTCCTAATGCACTTGATTCATCATATATTACCTTAAATGCTTTCTTCTTCTTTTGGATTGACAACTTAATTTTTAGTTGTAGATACTCATCTTTGAAGTATCCTGATTTTTTGCATTTATAACATATAATTACATCTTAATTAGATTCATTTTTATTCTTACATTCTCATCTTATAGAATTAGTCTTGTTCCTTTTCATGAACTTTTTAAGTTTTCTTGTAAAGAGTGTTATGTCATCATCATCGTCACTTAAGCTTTTGCTCGAATAGTCTTCTAAGTGCAATATCCTTCTTATTCTTTGAAAGATTTTTCTCTTTTTCATCATGAGTTTTGTAGGTCATTAAAGATACTATAAGTTCTTTAAGAGGAAAGTTGTTCAATTCTTTTATTTCTTGAATTGTAGTTACCTTTGGATCTGGACTTTTAGGAAGGGATTTTAAAATCTTATTTACTAATTTAATATTAGTATAACTTTTACCAAGAGCTTTTAAATCATTGATAACATCCGCCAATAGTTTCACTTGGCTTCATTTTAAATAATTTATAACTATATATCAAAACGACCTCGATCAAGACTTCCACTTGAATCATATATTTAGAACAATCACGGAGCTTTCAGCATGTTGTCCAGCATTCCAATATGTCATATGATCATCTGACACATTGTTCGAATATCCGGTGTATCGTCATTTCCTTCCGCATATCGCTCGATTTATCGTCATATTGATATCTTGCAATATTCGATCTTTTGGCTCAATACCCGATCCTTCTGGCCCAATGACCGAACTCATGATACGATGTCCATCATTCGACATGTCGACTAATCTCATGGCTCGACATCCAATCTTTGAGATGTGACTTTTCAGCCTAACGTATGATTCTCCTATTTCGATAATTTACAATGTGATAGTTCATGTCCATGATCAAAGTTTTTCTTACGTCACTTATCTTCAAAATCTTATTAGTTTATAAACTAATTAATTTATTTTATCATCAAAATTCAGGATTTAATATATTAGTCTCACCTTAAAAATAGGTAAAATTTAGATTAATTTATGAGGATATGAAAAGTGTATTATTATTAACTTAAGCTTTTTAAGTATTTTTGATGAGTGATTTAGGTAAAATGAAGTTGAGGAACTAATTAATCTAGACATGATATTTGGTATTAGAGTTAGACCGGTCACTTAAGTCAAATAAAATTGATGAAATAATTAATTATCTCTTGCGTCTGAAGACACCGATAGAAAGCTTCTTGGGCATATACATACATGGCTTGCACATTTTAGGAATCTAAAGGTTCCTTACCTTTCTCTCTTTCCTTTCCTTGTACAGTCTACTTCTGTTGGTTCTCCTAAACATGGAATCTAACTCACATGGCTAAGATTTTTGAGTTTAATCTAAAAATCCACTTTTTACAAGCATGCGGCCCATTGAGCTTTGATTTGCTAAAGCGTCTCTATGCCTCAAGAAAAAAAGCTGCGTGACCAGCAGTTTCTATGTAGATGAGGTTCCAAGCAAACTCTGATGCTATAATTTACATCATTGATTTGAAATATTGTGTCCTCCTCCTCATTCTCTCTCTCTCTCTCTCTCTCTCTCTCTCTCTCTCTCTCTCTCTCTCTGGGGATTTTAGACTTTAATTTTCGTCGCATGTTTTATCCTCATAAAATGGCCCCCAAAGAACTTTATCCAACTCGTCAATGTAGCAGCTAATGGTAGAGACACATCAACACATGAAAGATTGAATGCATTGCATTGGCATCTGATCTAGGCAAAATGGTCTAAAAGTGTTATTAGCAAAATATATTGACAACAAGATTTATCTGCATGGACATGTGGCTTTCACATTTCTGAACTATTGAAATCTTAGCTCTCTCTCTCTCCCTTGTGCTGCAATCTTCTTTGTTGTGGATCACTTAGAGATGGAATCCGTCTGACACACATGGCCAAGACTTTAATCTGAGTCTAAAAAAATCCCAGCTGTTACCTCTTTGTTAGCTTTAACTATGTGCTCATGCGTGTGCCATTCACCTGCCTGACACCAAAAAACCAGCAGATTTGAATGCTACACTCAGTATCATTTGATTCAAATCTTGTGTCTAAGATATCTCTTATTTATTTGACCGAATCTGCGAAATAATTTGAGTCATTATATACGGTTGATGACTTTCCTGTAAACAGGCAGATGTTGCTTCTCAGTTCTCATTCTTCAACTCTCCTTGTCTTCCACCACCAAGCTGAGTCAGTTCATATACTCTAGCTGAGTAGAGGAGAAGGTTCTGTCTTTGTTTTTTTTTTTGCTCATGTTCCCAATACGATGGGTTTGGTAATAACACAATTATGAGCATATCAACTTCATACCTGATGGTAGATTCTTGTGCAACTATGACCATCTCAGCTTTTTTAAAGCTTTAGCTCCTACTCAATGGCACCTAATAGCTTTTATCAGCAGCCTAAGTAGAAAAGCATAAAGACAAAAAAACAAAGATAGGGAGAGTGGTGTTAAGAAAGAGAGAGAAAAGTTGCAGGGATCATAAACAAAGGAAAAGACGAAGCACTCAAGAGAAAGCAGTCCTAAATTCTCAATCATACACCACAAGTTTCAACTTCAATTAACTTGAAATGCCTACACATTCTTTCCAAATAATAGGATATTAAACCTCTTCGCGATAGGTTATGTGGAATTTGGTTTCAGCAAATGGCCACCGATGCAAACAATTCCGGTTTGTATTAATCACAAGCGATTTGTGGCGAAGGCATGAAGAAGATCGATCTCTCTCTGGCACCTCTTCAAGCATAGTGATTCAGGCATACAACAACAACAACAACAACTAATGCATTTCCAAGCAAAGAAAAGCTCTCTTGACTTTGAGGTTTCAGTCGTTCTCGTCCTATCTGACCAGTGTCTTGTAGCTAAAAAAAAAAAAAAAAAAAAGGATTCACCACTGAAAAGTGTTCTTTAACTCGAGAGAAGCTTAAAGTGCTTTTAGCTAAAGATAACGACAACATGACAGCTACTTGAGCATATGGCTTGCATGTAATCTTCTTGTGTTGCAGTATAACACACATACCTAAGATTCTAAATTTCGTTCCAACTCAGCTTTTACCTAAGCGTGAAACCCCATCAATCTTTTCTAATACAAGATGTTCCTTTTGGTAACTTTATTGGCACTCGGCTATTTCTGTTCATGTTCCCCGGTCAGGAGGATTTATTTTGACAGCAACATAATTATGAGCATATAATACTTGTGAATGATAGATTCTTGAGCCACTATGGATTGGTTTGAGGACATCAAACTTTCTTTAAAGCTTTAGCTCCTACTCAATGCCACTAAGTACCTTTAGCAGCAGACTGATACAGAAGCCTGAAGACAAGAGAAAGATAAGGAGTGTGGTTATGAAAGGGATAGAAAGTTACAGGAATCGGAACTAAAGGAATAGAGAACAAGCCCACGAGAAAGCTATCATGCAACTTTAATCAGATTCCCAATCATGTGCTCGATCAAGAAGATGCCATCTCCAATGCAAACCAAACAAGAGTTACCACCAAAAAACTATATCTGACAAGACTTCTTCGATACTTTTAAATCAATTTTTACATTTGTATCAAATCTTATACGTATCAACCTTGATAATTTTGATTCAGATCTCATCATTGTTCGACCTAAAGCATTTGAACTCTAATACTATAGTTGGTCACTTATTATTATTATTTTTTGTCCAAATTTCTTCACAGCACCAACGATCACGAACAAGTTCTTAGTTTCACAGGTATTCACAACATCTCTTTTATCAGTGACTTGGGAGGGCACAAAAGAAGAATGGGCCAAAGAATATTGACATTCCCTCGTTGCTGTTCTTTATAATCTTTTTTGTGTTTGTCTTTGTTCTATTTCTTTCTTATCAACGTGATTCCTTTTCACGTGGACTGACCACCCTATAACTCTCATCCTTTTCCCAGCTTTTGTAACGCAGCTAAAATAGCATCCAATTTCCTCAGCTGTCAACAAAAGGGCATACGAGGAGAATAAAAGGTTTTGGCTTTGTCTAAAGAAAATACCAGAGGCAAGAAAATAAATGCTTTTTCTTTGTATTTTTCACACAAGTTAAATTGAACAATGGAGAAAGGCTTGCTTTTTCTATATGAAGATCTTTAAGTGCAACCTATGATGGGGTGATTACAATAGATTATGGCAGGATAACCTTCTAATCTTGAGTCGTCAACCAAATCTAGAAATACAAGAATGATAGGTCCAAACTCATAATATCAACTATAAAAAAATTATCTAACTCGCTAATTTAACATCCCAGTTTGATAAAAAAAAAAGTTAAATTGATATAGTATAAGATTCTGATAAATATATAATTATTAATATCCAAAATTCAACCAACTCAGTAGATCAGTAATCCATCCTACTAGATTGTGATAAATTATTTATAAACGAGATACTAAGAAGATATATAATCATCATTAGATTATTCTTCACATGCATTTTTTACTAGGACATTAAGTCCTTAATCTATCCCTAAATACATAATCTGGAATTTTTTTTATTTTATAATGTGATCTCTTTTCTAAGATCGATGCAAATAATAAAAAATTTGAGAAATAAAATCATCAAATTATAATGGGGCTTCATTTACACATAAATATCAAATATTTACTAATGACAGTTATTAATAACTTGATGTCGTGGATCGGAAGCCGGTATGACTATGTCTTATCCCGAGAGCATGAGATTGTTCAAGTGAGTCTTTACAAGGGAGGGAGGGATGGAGTGGTTGAGGTTGACGAGGGCGATTCCGATGTTATCTCGAGGTGAGCTGGAGTAGGTATGATCTTCGTTGGGGCCCTAAACGATAGATTCTTGAATCGATCCTTTCAAGGCTTAAATTAATTTATGGAAAATTAGATTTATATCAAGTGGGGTTTTCTTGAGACCGGTCCCCTCTTTAGGTTTCAGGGATTGATTTTTATACCTATGGAGTCGGGCGAAAGAGAACTACGATCGTAAGGGTTGCTCGTACTTTCTACAATACATTCATATGGACGACTGACCCGTATAGCTTCTGGTAGTGTGGGCCGATCTGTTTGGGCTCACTTATGGCCAACTCAATCATCTCCTACATCAAACAAATACCATGTTATCCTCCACGTCAGCTCCCTTATGGCTACCAGCTGGCGACTTGAGACTGGTACCAGGAATACTTACTCCCTGTCAAGAGCTGACTCAATTGGAACGGAGATGCATTTATTAGATGCTGTATCAATGAGAATTGAGCTAACTCCATAGTATCTTTCTTGTGCATGAACTAAAGAAGCATTATAAATGAAGCTAGAAAGTTTCAGCAAGTCAGCTACTCTTCGTGTGCACGGACGGAGCTCAAACAAGCATTTCGTCGTCTCCCTCCATTACTACCACCTTCTCCTTCCCTCGAGGCACGAAAGCAAAGCAAAGCAAAGAAAAAGAAAAAGCAAAAAGAAGCAAAGAAAAGCAAAACACAAAAGCAGAGTTCTCAGCCGCTCTGTTCCTTTCACTTTAATGCCTTTATCTTCTTTTTCTCTCGTTCCATGGACTGTTCCCAATATACCCATGCTGCCGATTCCCTCCAATGCCGCCCTTCTCTTTCTCTACCCTTTATATAAGCCTTAGACGTTGCCCCCTCGTCCTCTACTTTCTACCAACCTCCATCCACAAGGATACAAACACTCGAAGCTAAGTAGAAGAAGCTTAGTTGGAGGAAGCAGCAGCAGCAACGATTGCAGTCGAAGAAAATGGAGCTGCTGTCGCAGATGTGGTCACTCTTGGGCTTACTGACCATCCTCCAAAACATTCTCCCTTCTCAACTCCTTTCCCTTCTCCATTCCATGTGGCAGTCCCTCCAAGACTCCATCACCCCTTACTCCTACTTCGACGTTCCCGAGTTCCTCGGCTCCTCCGCCGTCGAGCCCAACGACCTCTACCGCCATGTCCACCTCTACCTCCACCACTCCCTCCTCAGCTCTGCTGCCGCCTCAGTGTCGGCTCCTCCTCGCCTCACCCTCTCTCTCCCTCGCGGTTCTGCTGCCGTTCCCTCGCTCTCCCTCTCCCCTAACCAGTCTCTTGAGGATTCCTTCGCCTGCCACAGGCTCCTCTGGACCCACCACGCCGACACCCTGCAGGACTCCCTCGAGGAGCGCCGCTCCTTCTCTCTCCGCTTGCCAAAGCGCGCGGCTGCTGCCCTTCTCGGCCCTTACCTTTCCCACCTATCTGACAAGGCCGACCACCTCGAGCGCTCCTCCCGCCCCCGTCGCCTCTACACCAATTCTCCCCGCGGCGGGCCACCGTCGTGGTCCTCTGTTCCCTTCCGTCACCCGGCTACCTTTGCAACGCTCGCTCTTGACCCCCCAGTCAAGACCAGCCTCCTCGCCGATCTCGATGCATTCGCCGCGGGCCGCGAGTTCTACCGCCGCACCGGTCGTGCATGGAAGCGCGGGTACCTTCTGCATGGCCCACCGGGCTCCGGCAAGTCCTCGCTCATTGCTGCGATAGCCAACCACCTCCGCTACGACGTCTACGACTTGGAGCTGACCCGAGTCTCCCACAACTCAGACCTCCGCTCCTTACTCATCCAAACAAGTAATCGCTCTGTAATCGTCATTGAGGACATCGATTGCTCTCTCGACCTCACTGGTGACCGCCGTGGTACCGCGAAATCCTCTGCAGCAGCTCTTGCTGCCAGCAGGAAAAGAGCAGCAAGAAAGCAACCCCAACCTTCGATCAGCAACGATAGTTCTGACTCCGAAGATGAGAGCTGCCGCAATAGTAACGATGGCAGGGTGACATTGTCAGGGCTGCTGAACTTTATCGACGGCCTGTGGTCATGCTGCGGAGAGGAGAGGGTAATAGTGTTCACGACGAACTATGCGGAAGCAGTCGACCCAGCGCTGCTGCGGCCGGGGAGGATGGACGTGCATGTGAGGCTGGGGGCATGTGGAGCGCATGCAATGAGGGAGCTAGTACAGCGGTACGTCGGTGTGAAGGAGCATGACATGTTAAAAGTGGCGGAGAGTTGTATTCGGGCAGGGGCGGAGATGACACCGGCGGAGGTAGGGGAGGTGCTGTTACGGCACAGGGAGGAGCCGGAGGAGGCAGTGAGGAAAATGGTGGCGGAGCTGCAGGCGAGAGTGGGAAGCAGTGGTAACAGCGCTGGTGGAGGAGGAGAGGAAGAGGAGGAGGAGTCGGCGGCATGGAGTTGGGAGGAATCACCGGAGAAGGCACGAGGCAAGAAGAGGAGAGCCGGGTGGGAGAGGAGGGTGAGGTTTCTGAGAAGGCTGAGGAGTTTGACCAAGTCAGATTCGGAAAGCAGGGGAGTCTAGTGGAGGAGTGGTACCGCTTCTTTTTTAGGTGGACCGAATCCACTTTTTTCCTCCTTTAAGGAGGGTTCTATTAAGAGTTGGTCCTTCCATAGCATTAGTGTGAGGTTACCGTACAACTGTAAAATTTGTGTCATCTTCTGTTGATGTAATTTATGATCGTGATGTTACTAATTTTCCTTTATCTTCAAAATATCAAATCACAAGATAAACTCACCTAATTACAACATATATATATATATATATATCTGTCATTCTTTGTCGAAATTTCAAATATGTACACTTGCGTGACGAGAACAATGTCCTTTGGCCGTGGCAAGCCAAAAATTTACCTTGGAGCTCATAGTCACATAATGCCAACATAGTTGGGCTCTATATCATTCAACATACATAATATATGCACACGTCCTGCTTTTGCATGCATAGTTTCCATAATTCTATCGGTTCCATTAAATCTCAAATCCAACATGACAAAATGGATCGGATTTTTATTTTTAGCAGGAAATGACTCCATATAATAAGATTCTGCATGAGTGCAATTTACTGTTAGTGTAGTAGTAAGATATATCATCACATGATGGTTTCTTTTATGATACGGAAGTGTGTTTCCTCCGCATCGCACACCAAAACCTTCAGATCGGATCTATATAAATTCAATCAACCCTTAATTTTTGAAAATTTTATTTTTCATCAAGAATAAATATTTCCAAACTTAAATTGATTGTTCTTTTCTTAAATTGTCCTCCAAATGAATCATTTTTCATCGAAGAATTCAAAAGATGCTCGTCAACCAAAAAAAATTGACATGGATAAGAAAACTCGCTTGAACATATTTTTTTCTATTTTCTTTATTTTTATTGATTAAAAAATATAAATCATGTAATTAACCCATCAAATTTTGATATAATATATTTCCCTCTGATAGGGTACCCAATGGGCCGGTCCGACTCATCCAAGCCCGCGCCAAATCAGCAACCACGATAACGCCTGGGAGGAAGCTACATCAGCCCGAGCGACTAAGTTGGTCGCAGACCGAGCATCCGAGGTGGAGGTGTCTGAGTACGACCCTGCCCAACTCCTCCATGCGCCATTAATGTTGTATGGCGCGCCACGCCCTCGCCCCATACTGCTGCAATCGCACGTCCACCGTACGATTCGGCCATGCCCCGAGAGACGACAATGGTAAGGTCGGGCGTACGAACAAGCTCCCCTCCCACAGGTATAAAACACCCGTTTCGGCAACAGGTAAAAAGGCAAACTGGAAAAAACTCTCTCTAGAACTCTTACTTCATCCTCCTGGAAGGGCAATTCTTGATTCTCCCCTGACTTGGGCATTGGAGGGGCATCATCCGGTTATCCCTCCCATTCCCGAAGAGGCCTGTGTGCAGGATCGTCAGCTCCGAGACGACCCGAGGGACAAACCGACCAACGCTCGAAACGTAGATCACCAAGGAGACTCCAACCCACATCAAAGGCCCCGATTCCTACTAACGTTGGTGAACTTGCGTACTCGGACGAGAACAGGTCGAGCCGACACCTCAACTCGACTCCTAAAAGTTCGATAACATTTTTAACGTTAGAAGGAGGGCCGATGTCGCAAGAACGCCCAACGAGTAATCCAAACTCGGAGCACCTCGACGGGTCCACCCATGTCCTTCCATCAACCTTGCAGTTGGTTTGTCAAGCTCCCCGCTTTCTTGCGGAAGAAGCGAGCACAGTGCTACCTACACCAAATCGTTACTAGAGGTTGTTCAACGACCCGAGACTCACTCCCCCGGATCCAGGACTCACTCCTCCCCCATCGAGCCTTGGGCCTCCCGTTGTGACAACCGAGGCGTTTATTGGTCTCGCCCGACAAGTCCGAACGCTGACTGTGATGATCCAAGCCATCGTCCCCTACATCCCTCAACTGGCGCAAGCACCGATGCACCAGCGTCCGGATGTTCCTCGGCAGATGCTTCAACAGGAAACACCCCAGTCAAGACCGACCCAAGGAGAACACCCCGGTAGTGGAGCACTACACCACCCCCCGATCGAAGCTACGATCGAGAACCCGAACGCCTCAGTGAGTCAACCGACGAACCGTTCTCGGGACGTCATGCGTACCCCACTAGAACGGGATGTCGTTTCCTCGGATTCAACCAACTCGGTGAGGGAACAGCTTCACCAAGTCAATCAGAGGCTCGATGAGGTCCAAAGAGACTTTGTCAGATCCAAGGAGGAGGTCGGGGAGACCACAAAAGGCGGATCCCCATTTGCTCCCGAGATTCTGGACAAACCTATCCCCTCCAGCTTTCGGCTACTGACCCTGGAGCCCTACAACGGAAGCACTGACCCATCGGAGCATGTTGCAATGTTCAGGGCTCAAATGGCTCTCTACGATACCTCCGACGCGCTGATGTGTTGTACCTTTCCCACAACCCTTCGCGGATCGGCTCGTATGTGGTACAGTTGGTTAAAGCCATCCTCCATTTCATCCTTTGACCACTTTTCCAATGAATTCGAGCTCAACTTCATGGCAAGCTCCTGCCCGAGACCAATGGCCGCCTCGCTGCTCGATCTCACATAAGGTAGCGACAAGCCACTTGCCCAATTCGTCGACAGATTCGCAATAGAGGTCCGGAGGATGCCCGACACTCATCCTACTCTCGCAATCCAAGCGTTCCTGATGGAACTTCGGCCCTCACGATTCTTCTGGTCATTGATCGAGAGGCTCCCGTCCACAGTGCCAGAGATGTTACAATGGGTGAACCAGTATGTAGTCGCCGAGACTTTGGTGGCAGGGAAACGGGAAGATCATAAGAAGTCCCGAGGTGACAAGCCCTAAGGACAACCCTCCGGGACACCCAGAAGAAGAGACAGGCCGGAACTACCAGCTCCTATGCCCCTTCTGATCCTACTCAACTCAACCAAAACTGAGGTTTTTCTCCAGATCCGTGACAAGGGACTCCTCAGGACCCCGAACCCGATCAGGGCAAAGATCGATGGCCGTGACAAAAGAAGGTACTGTCGCTTTCATCGAGACTATGGTCACGACATCGAGGAATGCAACGACCTCAAGAACCAAATCGAGGATTTAATCCGCCAAGGACATCTTCATCGGTTCGTCCGAGATCAACGAGCTCTCGAGGAATGCCCCCGTCGGGAAAGAGATTCCTCCCCCCGACCGGATCGACCAATTGAAAACCAAATAGACGTCATCGTTGACGGACCAGCATCCGGTGGAGACAGCTCCTCGACCAGGAAAGCCTACGCCCAGTCCGTGGTCAAAAAGAGGCCGAGGAGCAGCCAGGACCCCGAGATCACCTTTGGAGGTGGGAACGAAGTTTACCCGGACCATGACGACATGTTGGTAATCTCGGCCCAGATCGCCAACGCCCGAGTAAAAAGAATCATGGTGGACACAGAAAGTTCTGCCAATATCTTATATTTTGATGCCTTTCAAAAGCTCGGTCTGACTAACAAGGATTTGCTTCTTGTGGTATCAACGCTGACAGGATTCACGGGAGACTTAGTCTCTCATACCAGAACAACCATCCTTCCAGTCACCATCAGAGGAGAGCTGAAATCAAAAACACTGTTGGTGTCGTTCATTATGGTGGTGCTCCCCTCGGCATATAACGCCATCATCGGTAGGCCCACGCTCAACAAACTCAGGGCGGTGGTCTAAATGTACCACCAAATCATGAAATTTCCGACCAGGGCTGGAATCGGAGAAGTCTGAAACGACCCCCAGGAATCCAGACAATGTTATCTAACGGCGACAACACTTCCCAAAAAGCTTAAAGCCTTGGCTCCTACCCACGACGATTGAGATTCAAGCAAAACGTCCCCAAAGCCCGAACCAGCGGAGAAAGTGGTCGAAGTCCCCCTGAACCCGGGGATCCCGGACAAAACCATTAAGGTTGGCTCGATGCTCCCGGAGGAACAGCGGATCCAACTAATAGAATTCCTTGGGAAAAACACCGACATCTTCGCTTGGTCCCCGAAGGACATGCCCGGGATCGATCCTAAAGTGGTCCAGCACCATCTCAACATAGAGCCCACCGTTCGACCCGTAAAGCAACGACCGAGGAAGTTCGCCCCCGACCGATAAAAGGCCATCGAAAGGGAGGTTGCCCGATTACTAGATGCAGGGCTCATCACCGAAGTAAAGTACCTGACTTGGTTGTCCAATGTTGTATTGGTCAAAAAAAGTAATGGAACCTGGAGGATGTGCATTGACTACACCAGTCTTAATCGGGCTTGCCCGAAAGATTGCTATCCCCTCCCGAGGATTGACCTTTTGGTCGACGCGACCTCTGGTTACGAGCTGCTTTCATTCATGGATGCCTTTTCGGGGTACAATCAGATCCAGATGGCACCAGAAGATCGGGAAAGCACGACATTCATTACGCACCACGACACCTAATGTTACAAAACCATGCCTTTCGGGTTAAAAAACGTCGGGGCAACCTACCAAAGAATGGTCAATCAGATGTTCAAGGAACAAATCGGGCGCAATATGGAAGTGTACGTCGACGACATGATAGTCAAAAGTTGGGAAGCAATCACGCACCTGGACGACCTAGCCGAGATGTTTCGAATGCTAATGCAATGCAAGATGAGACTAAACCCAACCAAGTGCATGTTCGGGGTCGGATCCGAAAAGTTCCTCGGGCTCATCATTCACCAAAGGGGGATCGATGTGAACCCGGAAAAGGTAGATGTCATCCTCTAGATGCATTCTCCTCGGACAATTAAGGATGTCCAACGGCTCACTAAAAGACTGGCAGCACTGAGTCGGTTCATTTCCGGAGTCGGGGATAAGAGTTTCCCCTTCTTCAGAGCCTTGAGACAAGCAAAGGACTTCAAATGGGACTCCCAATGCGAAGAGGCTTTCCAGCAATTAAAGACGCATATAGCCCACCTCCCGCGCCTCACCTCAACCGTCCCCGGAGAGCCCCTCGGGATCTACTTGGCGACCTTGGAAGCGGCGGTCAGCTCGGTCCTGGTCCGGCTCAGAAAAGATGGGTAGGAACTGATATATTACGGCAGTCACATCCTAAGTGGCCCCGAGGAGCGGTATCCATTAATTGAAAAGCTCGCATTCGCGTTAATCTTAGCCTCAAGAAAGCTGAAGCCTTACTTCCAAGCTCACCCCATTAAGGTAGTCACCGACCGACCCTTGCGTCAAATACTCTCAAAGTTTGATGTTGCAGGTCGGATGCTCAAGTGGTCAGTCGAGCTCGGGGAATTCGACCTCAAATACATTCCGAGAACCGCGATGAAAGCTCGGGCCCTAGCTGACTTCATATCAGAGTCAACAAGCCGAGAGGATCCACCACTGACCCCGAAGTGGACCTTGTATGTGGACGGTTCTTCCAACTCAGAGCGCGGAGGAGCTGGACTCATCCTCAAAGGCCCTGTTGATCAAGTCTTCGAGCACGCACTCCGACTTGAATTCAAAGCCACAAATAATGAGGCCGAATACGAGGCATTGCTGTTCGGCCTAAATCTCGCCAACGAGCTCCGTGTCGAGGACATCGAAGTTTTCACCGATTCCCAGCTCGTCACTGGGCAGGTCAACGAAGAATACGAAGCCCGAGATCAGTCGATGATTACTACTTGGCGAAGGTATGATGCTCCATCTGATGATTCAACCACTTTGTCATCACAAAAATACCTCGGTCAGATAACATACAGGTCGACGCCCTGGCAAAACTAGCCTCCACACGCGGACCGACGACGTGCCCAACGTGGATGGCCAGGATTATGAAGCCTTCGACGACCGCCGAGGTGGCTGCGACCGAAGTTGACCACGATTGGGTCGAAGAGAAGCTCAAGTTCAAGGGCGATGGCATGCTTCCCCAAGACCGTAGTGCTGCTCGACGCATGAAGAGGGTGAGTTCATGGTATTGCATTCTCAACGGACGTCTCTACCGCTGAGGATTCATGCAATCGCTACTCCGGTGCTTGCATCCGACCGAGACGCAAACCACGCTGGCCGAGATCTATGAAGGAGTATGTGACAAACATATTGGGGCCCGGACCTTAGCCCACAAGATACTCAGGCAGGGGTACTACTGGCTGACCATGCGTCGAGACGCACAGGCTTATGTGCAGAAGTGTCAAAGGTGTCAAAAACGTGCCAAAATCCAACACCAACCGGCAATCCCGATATCCGCCCTAGACTGTGCCTGGTCGTTCGCCCAATGGGGAATGAACTTGCTCAGCCCTTTCCCCCCAGCATCGGGACAACGAAGATTCCTCATAATCGGTGTCGACTACTTCTCCAAATGGGTAGAGGCCGAACCACCGGCATCTATCACTAAGAAACAAGTCGAAGGGTTCATTTGGAGAAACATCATTACCCGGTTCGGAATCCCGAGGGCAATCATCACCGACAACGGAACACAGTTTAATAACCCAAAATTCAAGGTGTTTTGTGAGAGCTATCGGATCCAACCGAGGTTCAGTTCTGTCGCCCACCCTCAAATGAACGGACTGGCTGAAGTCACAAACCAGACCATCCTTGACGGACTAAAGAAAAAGGTACAAGGCGCACGCGGGACTTGGGTGGATGAGCTCCCGAGCATCCTGTGGGCGTCCTAAACAACTCCTAAATGTACCACCGGCGAGTCACCGTTCAGCTTGACCTTTGGGACTGAGGCGGTCCTACTACTCGAGGTGGTCTACCTGACCCTTTGGGTCGAACTCTACGAAGATGCCGCGTCGACCGACCGACTAAGAGAGAATCTCGATCTTCTTGAAGAACGGAGAGCCGCTGCGCACCTACGAACCCTCGAGTACAAGAAGGCAGTAGCGAGACTCTAAACTGCAGAGTATGCCCTCGGGATATCAGGGTGGGAGACTTAGTACTATGAAAGGTCGAGGTTAGTGATCCTACCCGTTCCCGAGGCAAGTTGGCGGCGAATTGGGAAGGACCATACCGTGTGGAGACCTCACCCCGGGAAGGCACCTTCACCCTGGCTACTATGAAAGGGAAAAGGCTACCGAGAACTTGGCATATTTCAAATTTATGAAAGTTCTATGTTTAGTAAGACCCGAGCAGTTTCAATGAAAGGAGTGCTTTGCATTAATCAAAAGAGAGTACAATCGTCGGTCGGGGGTCGACACAAAAAAAAAAAGGAAGAGAGGGGAACCCCCAACAAACCAAAAACAAGCCACAATCAAACTATTTTCATTCTTCGGGTGGTGGCAGGGAATTGTCGAAAGGCTGCTCGTCAGTCATCGGGACATCGGCATCCTCGGGAAGTGTGACGAAGGGGTCCAGCTCGATCCCTACCCCCGGATGCTGAACCTGAAGTCGGGCTAAAGCCAGCTGGTACCTGTACTCCAGCGATACCCGCCCCATCCGCACAAGGCCCATCTCGAACCCGGGCGACTCCTTGTACTCTTCGATCGCCTTCTTCGATAGATCCTCCCGAAGAGCCTCCTTTGATCGAGACAAGTCCAGCAGCTCGATCTCCATTTGGCGCACTTGGGCCCTCGCGCCTCGGAGTTGGTCCTCGGAGTCGCCCAGCCGTTCCCAGAGATCGGCAAGTTGCCTTTCTAGGCTAGCCGACCCCGCCTGAGCCACCTCCAGATCCGCCTCTACCGACGCTCAGCGACCGTTCGCTTCGTCGTGCTCAACCCAAAGATGCTCGGCTAGAGACTACGCCTCGGCCACCCGGACTTCGACAGCAGCTACGGCGTTTGGGTTCCCACCCTCCTTCAAGTCCTGAAGTTCTTGGCGCAGAAGGGTCACCTTGCTATCCAGGGAGGTGATCACCCGGCCCGCGTCATGTACGTGGTCAAACAGGGTCGTTTGATAATGTTGGTTCTGGAGGAAAGTAGATCGGACGGTCGGTCAGTAAATAAAAAGAAGGGAAATACATATGGTGTATGAGAAGAGACCGAGAAGGCACTTACCAACACCATAGCTTTTGCTGCCCCATCCATCAATACCTCGGACAGAAGGGTGTACAGGTCTGTCGCCAGCCACGGGATCAGCATGCCTCGGATATACGTGGCCGAGGCCTCCCCCCCGCTTTGCCAAACTGGCATTCCATGGGTCAGTGGACTAAGGTCGGGATTGAGGGGAGCATCGGAAGACCGCTCGGGAAGGTTGCACATCCGAGTAGCATGATAATCTCGGCCATCGACCCCGGCACAGGCGCTGCATAGCTCCCTCACCAACTTGGGCCTCTGCCTTGGGGCAAGAGGTTCGTCTGAGACGTCGACGGGCCGTTTTCCCCTTGTTGTGGCTCTATCGACTTTATGAGGGGATTTGCGTCGATCTTTCTTTTTCTGACCGACAGAGTCTCCCCCTCCCATCATTTTCGAGAAACCTCTAGCGCTCCCCTGGCTTCCTCGACGGGGATCTCCTGCACGTCGGAGGCCGACCCAAACTCGACGTGCAGGGCCGACAGAGGTGGTGGTGCTGGAACCGGGACCGAGGACGTAGTTCCGGGACCACCCCCCCCCCCCCCCCCCCCCCCCCTAGTTCGGGGATTCTCGCACATCATGCTCATTCTCACCATTTTTGCAGAACCAACCATGAGTTGGAAATTCAGATAGTGAAGTTCAAGCAAAAAGACAAGGCATACCGCGAGAAGCTGGACTGAGGCCTGCCTCGATCAGCCACTCCTCGATCAAGCTCCTAATGGCCCGAGACGCGGACAGGACGCCCTTCAATTGCTTGACCAGGTTCATCTCTTCATCTGAAAGGTTCGGAGGGACGTTGCTAATAGGGTGGGCCGACCACTCGACGCCAAAGTTCTAACCCCGACGCCTACTTACAAATAGGAACCGCGCTTTCCAACCTTTGTTGTTGGAAGGGGCACCCCCGACCCTGAACCCTGACCGAGCAGTTCGGTAGTAACCCCCTGACCCCTACATAAATGAAAGCAAGACAGGAATAAGTCCCGGCTCGGGACGATTCCCGAACCCTTGCATTCCCCGAGGAAGGTTATGATATAGCGTCAAGAGTTTGGCGCGATCTGATCGGGCGATACTCGCCACCAATTGAGACACTCCCCGATGACGGGATGGAGGGGGAACCTCAGCCCCGCCTCCAAGGCGTTATGACTGTTGCCCCGACCCCGGTGCATGAAGAACATACTCACTCGGAATACTGAAACACTTCCGAACCGACCCAAAGGACTCTAGACAGATAGTTGAATCAAAGTCATGGTGTGACTTCATAGCCTCCAAGGCTTGAAGAACCTTGGCATCCGCCCCGGTCATCATGCCCGAGGACGAGCTCTCGGGACCTGACTGATTCCCCAATGAATCACTGGACCTATGTCTTTCCTCTTGGGGACGAGGAACGAGAGAAGAAAGGGAAGAAGAAAAGCTGGAGATTGAGAAGGAGATGACACCATCCCGACCTGATCAACGAGGGAAGCAGAAAGAAACGGAACGACCGAGACGTGAGGTCTGAGGGCTCAAAAAAGGAAGGCGGAGAATGAAAAGTGACCCTTCGCCACCATCGCAGGGAGGCTTATATGGACCGTGTCGTTTCAACTTCTCGAGGAGGCAAAAGGACAGCCTAGGGAATATGCGAACCGCACTTCCAACGGTACGCAAACAAGAGTAAACACCGCCACGTCAGCCCATCCCCTCTTCCCGCATCACACTTTGTTATCTCACGTCACGTGCAAAGGCAGCGTTCGCGATGAACTGGCGGCACCCAAATGCCGGTCCATCAATCCTTTGCCCGAGTCGTATGTCTCGGCCAATCCATCAGTCCTTTGCCCGAGTCGTGTGTCTCGGCCAGTCAACCCTTTACCCGAGTCGTATGTCTCGGCCAGTCCATCAGTCCTTTGCCCGAGTCATGTGTCTCGGCCAGTCCATCAGTTCTTTGCCCAAGTCGTGAGTCTCAGCTAATCCATCAGTCCTTTGCCCAAGTCGTCCTTTGCCCGAGTCATATGTCTCGGCCAGTCCATTGCCCGAGTCGTATGTCTCGGCCAGTCGATCAGTCCTTTGCCCAAGTCGTGTGTCTTGGTCCACCCACCCTTTGCCCGAGCCTCGTGCCTCGGCCAGTCTTTCGCCCAAGCAGCGTATCTCGCCTGCTCAATCTTCACGACCCTGCCCAACTCCCTCATGCGTCATTAATGTTGTATGGCACGCTACACCCTCGACCCATACTGCTGCAACTGTACGTCCACCGTACGATTAGGCCATGCCCTGAGAGACGACAAGGGTAAGGTCGGGCGTACGAACAAGCTCCCCTCCCACATGTATAAAACACTCGTTTCAATAACAAGTAAAAAGGCAGACTGGAAAAAACTCTCTCTCTAGAACTCTTACTTCACCCTCCTGGAAGGGTAATTCTTGATTCTCCCCTAACTTGGGCATCAGAGGGGCCTTACCGGGTTACCCCTCCCATCCCCGAAGTGGCCTGTGTGCAGGATCGTCAGCCCCGAGATGACCTGGGGGACAAATCGACCGACGCCCGAAACGCAGATCACCAAGGAGACTCCAACCCACATCAAAGGCCCCGATTCCTACTGACGTTGGCGAACTTGCGTACTCGGACGAGAACAGGTCGAGCCAACACCTCAGCTCGACTCATGAAAGTTCAATAACACCCTCTAATTATATAAAGACCCTCCTTATATTGTTCCCTTAACATCTATAAGAAGTTAATTAACTATTACCAAATGTGTTCAACGATAGTATAAATTCAAAAATTATTAGAAGTTGAAGCATGATTACTCCTGCCATAATCAATACTAAATTACATATACACAGGTGATGAGGTTAAGTTAAATTGGTCAATGTTAACATATATTAACTAATCAATTCAATCTAATAACTTTAACTTTTAAATTATGAGCTGAACCATATATATATTATATATACATATATATATATTATATAAATATATATATACATATATATATATGCATATACATATACATATATATATATATATATATATATATATACATATACACACACACATATATATATATATACATATATATATATATATGTATATATATTATAAATATATATATACATATAT